>JACEFI010000021.1:343125-466378 GCA_020102295.1 Metarhizium humberi
AAATATTTTTTAATTATAAAAAATTTAAAAAAATAATTAAAAAAATATTTAAATTAATTAATAAAATAAAAATTATAATTATTTAAATAAATTAACTTAAATAAAAAAATTTTATATTAAATTATATAATATATTTTAAATAAATTACCTTAATATTTAATTAAATAAATAAGCTACTTATATTAGCTTTTTTTAAAGAATTAAAAAAGAAAATTAAAAATAAATTATATAAAAAAAATATATTAAATAATTTCTTAAATTATATAATAATAATAATTTAAATTAATAATAAATAATATTAATAATATATATAAAAATAAAAAAAAAAAAAAACTTAAAACTTTATAAAAAAAAAAATAATAAGTATTAAAAACGACGGCTTGTCCGCCTCGGGAAATGGTGGTCTTGGCCCACCACATTCGGTGGTTCCCTTATCGGGGAATTCTCAGCCCCTCCTTCGCTCGCCGCTTTTGCGTCGCCTATAAAGCGGCCGTCCCGCCAACTCCGCCCACAAGTACCGTCGAGTTCCCTTCAAGTTCTCTTCTTCTTTAGTGCCGGCTTACTCATCAACCTTTACGTTGCCCGCGACACCACGATCAACATGACGAACGAGGAGGAATATTACCACCGCATAACGCAGCCGAAGCGCTGGATCCTCTGATACTTTCATGATGTCTGTACCTCCTTTCACAAGTACGGGATGCCCGGAGCGCAGCTGAGGAATTCTGCCGACCGCTAGTGACTGGGATCTTCGTTTGAATTGGATTGGAAATGGTCGGTTCGATGTTCACTAGCTGACCAACCTCGCAGACCTCTTCCAAAATAACCCGAAAGGGAAAAACTATCTGAAGACTCTCGTCAGTGCAGAAGCCTCGACACAACTGGGAACACGTCATGCCCCTTGAGAATTACTCAAGAAGGCAAGAACTTTTGCAAATGACCATCACAAGCCCTCCAATCATGGGAAGAAAGGATGACGCATTTCAGCCGGCAGCTCGTATCTGCACTCATCACCTCGCTGGGACTTCTGCCAGGAGTTCAGGGAGGGTAATCATTACGACACCAATCTAAGAAAAGCATCGACATCAAAAGATTGGCTGCAGAGTCAGACAGGAAATCGGGTCGATGGCGGTCTCGATCATTCTGCTACGGATGGGAGGCGGCTTCATTTCGGGGACTGGCCGAAGGTGAAGATCAACAGAAGGCAGCTACGACATGACGTAAATGTCGACGCCTCAGCGTTTCATCTTCGTCCGCCCAGTCACAAGAACGGTTGGGTTGCTACGAACCTGGTCGACCAACAGGCCTCCGGAGATGCATGTAGCACGTTGTCCATCACTTTATGGACTTGATGACTAGTTTGCTCCATTTACTCGATCAAGCAGTAGAAGGCCGAACGCCCTCACCCTCGCCCTGCCCCTATGCAAGGATAGTTCTTCACGGATTTGAAGAGGACGTGGTCTAAGCTGTTAGGTTTGGGACACATGATTCGCACCGAATGGCTTCGCAGCTCGCTCCCAAGTCTGTTTCCAACAGCATTACAGACTAAACAATGACCTCCGCTAATAATATTCACTATGCCTGAGGTACACTGTGAGGTCAAACTACATCACCATCATGGTGAGTGAATGCGACACACAGACAGAACATACTTTGTCATGGATCGTCAGCTGGCAGGTTACGCGGCACCAGTTTGCCTCGTTTTCCCTGTTGTTTGCATTTGGCAAGACAAACAAGGCTCACTAGTTTTCCCACTAGCTGCGGCAGAAGGTGCGGTGACGAAGCTGCCACCCCTAAACAGCTGAGTCGGACCGTTTTGTCACATTGGCGTCTTCTCCGACCAAGGGATTGGCTGACGATGTTGATCAACCAGCCGCAGTATGCATCGCGACATGATTCCTGTGTTCATCTTAGCAGTGTACGAGTTGCGATTGGCTCCACGGGACTTTGTAGCCCGGAAGCGCTCATATCACCTGCCTTGATTTGTTGTCACGGCGCGTCATGAAGGGTGTCGAACAGCCAAAATAAGTTACAGGAAGGAGCCGACTGCATAGGGAATGACTGGTATATTCAGGTCGGAATGGTCCGCTTTCTCTTCTAGCAAGAGCACGGCACGAAGATGTGATCCTGGTTGGAGCCCGACACTACCTCTCGTCTATATCAGAAGCACCTCCTCCCTCTCCAATATTCTGACCCTGAATCTCGTTCGACTAAAAGTTTAACTGACATTTTTCCTCCACTCCATCATGCACAAACCACTTAAGTTCAAGTCCTACGATCCAGGCCTTCAACGGTTACCAAAATCGAAGAAGGTCTCTATACCTAAGACATATTCGAGGGGGGTGGTGCCTCAGGAGAATCCCGAGCAAAACGAGGCAAGAACTGAGAGGTCAGAGAATTATGGTATGACGGGTGATGATGCTGTCGGAGTAACTATTCGAATTGAAGACATAATTAACATGTTATAGAAGTAAATGATACGATGTTTATAAATCCTACACTTGTCGATTTATCCGGCGACTCGTGTGCAGCTCTGCAACTCGGGGATACCTGCTCTGCTTATAACGAGGCCAATCAAGTGGTTTACGAGCATCCCCATACTTCAAACAGTCTTGCATTGCAGTCAGCGCAGACTGCGTGTTCGCAATCGGCCGAAGTGCAATCGTGTTTCGGGGTCGAAGAGTGCATCACCGTGGACACACCAAGGCCATCAACATACAACAGCAATCACGTTACATGTCCGCTATTCCTGCCATCTCCAGGCGAAACTCGTGCTGGAGCCAGGACTGAGACCCATTCGCCGGAGAATCTTCGCGATAAGGATGTGAGCTGTCATCGTTGGCTGCAGGCGGATCAACAGCCCAATAACACGAATGTTAAACAACAGCTAGCCTATGACCATTACGGCGTTGAAACAACTGATGAACGGCAGACGAAACGGCCAAAGTTGGCTTCCGCTGATGAAGGCAGTGATTCTTCCCATGAAGATAACAGCAATTGGAACGAAAATGGCTCTGGAGAACGTGCCATTATGTGCTATTCAAAGAGAGGCTTAGATGCTGCCACAGCTCAGAATGTGGCTTTGCTCAGCGCTCCTGCAAACATTCACTCGAACGCTTGTGCTTTTGCGCCAACACCCTCGGGACAGTGCAGCTCTCGCCGCCGCGAGGAAGCCACAGCGCGTCAACCTCGTAATGCAGAGGCAAGTTGTTCGCCATTAGCTGCACCGCAGCAGACGAACTATTTACCCGGAATGCAGTATATGAGGCACGCTAGCCAATGCAAATCATGCTCGACTTTACGCGCAGCCCTCTTAGAAGCACTATCGTTGTTACAGCACTTTGTGGGCAAGGATGTGCCGAGTACGGGATGTGAGCCCGAGTATGACGTTTCCAACTCAGGTTACGGTCTTAAAAACCGATCTAGGGCTAATACGATCAGTTGCGGAGATGCGTTAAATATAAATACCCCTAGCAGCGAAGATGGCGAAAGGTCGACTATCCAGGTTAAAGTCACGAATCTACCTGGTCAACACCGTCTATTATCCCAGCTGGAAGAACACCGTCTACGAGCATGGAGGGGGGAAAATAAGTCAGAGACTTGGATTGCTTCCAAGCTTAATAATTCAAAAACGGGAAGCGGGCAGGTTAAGCGACATGTACGGCAAAGCAGTCGGAGGAAACGCAATGACAGGAAAGGACGGCATTGTGGCACATGTGGCGAGGTCGGCCACAATGCACGTACTTGCCAGGAGACTGTGGAAACATCCAGTGAAGACAGTGAGCCCCATAGCGATGGACGTAGAGACTGAAGATAAATACGCAATAGTTGGGAAGGACTCACCCGCAAACTAGGAGCGACTTCCCCATGTCCACAACGCACATGACTGAGGGAGATTTTTCCGACTTGCTTAGATATTTAGGAGTTTATTTGTTGCGTAAATTTTGTTGTTTGATTGGTGCTCGAAATTTGTGGAGATGCAGGTGCCCTCCTATGCAGCAGCATCCGGGGGACTGGTATAAGTGTTGTTAAAAAAGAATCACCCTTTTGGCAGGATATGTATAGTAATAGAATTGCGAGTACCAGCCTATCTATGCACACACATGACCAAAGAGTACATCCATCTTGGTTGGGGCGCTTGGTGGTTCGGCCATTCGTTCTATTTCAGCGCGGGTTGTAGTCAGCTCACGTGACTCATCGCGTCCCTACATCTTTTCTTTATGTCTCCATCCCTTCCATTTCATAGCACCATTCCAGGAAGCATTTGCTTCTATCCATCCTCAACATGCCTCTTACGGAGCAACAAATCAATGTCATTTCGGAGTATCCGCTCAATGATACGTTAGATCGTTTCCGTGACAAGCTACGCGACCTTGACGAGGCAGACCGATCATGGCACGACGCGACCGCGAGCATTATATTGGCCCTGGTTGATACTGGCGCCGCATTAAACCTTGGCTCTAGAGGTGGAAAAGAGACTTTAGCTGATGATCTTTTCCCCTTATATCCGAGTGTCCGAAAAGGATCCTTTAAAAGCGAGCACTTCCGCCATCTTGTTCGTTGCATCATCGACAAAGCTTCTGACATAGACATCTGGGAAGCAGTCTTCAGTATTGTCGAATCCCTCAGTGCCCTCACCCCCCCTCGGTCCAGCATCACCCCGACATTCAAAGGAACACCTGTCAAGACTAGCTCGAGCCGACTTGCCGATAGCGAAACGCGCGACATTGTTGAAGGGGAGCTCTTCGAAGAAATTAAAAACTGCACCTTTCGCAATGTGAAGGGATTCTGCGACAAGTTTTTCAATCCCAAGTCCTGGGACAAAGAACCGAAAGCGATGCTGAGCGCGATGATGACAGCACACAACAGAAAGACATGGACAGAATTTCCCTCCACTCCCGACGAAAGACCGGTCTGGGACTGGCTTTGCTCACTTGAAGAGCGCTTCTTAGCCGGTGCACCACACAAGCTTCATACCACCAGAACCGCCAACCAGTTTAAGGAACGGAAAGGCCAGATGGATGTTTTCTTGCAAACACCAAGCACGAACGCGAACGACACGTTTGAGTATAAAAATGTCCTGGTAGTTGGAGAGCAAAAGAAGTCAGACGACACAGGCAGGTTCAAGGCGACTCTCCTCCAGCTCACGCGCTATGTGCGAGGCGTCTTCGCCGACCAGCCGACACGCCGGTTTGTCCACGCGTTCTCACTCTGCGCTTCCACGATGGAGCTCTGGGTCTTCGACCGCTCGGGGCCGTACAGCTCGGGGCCATTCGACATTCACGAAGAGCCGGATAAGTTTGCGCGTGCTCTTGTGGGATATGCTACAATGGATGACGATGCGATGGGCCTTGACACGTTCATTGAGCGAGGGGATGCGTGTCGTCATGTCATACTAGACGACGCGAGCGGCAATGAGATGAGGGTTAGGTTGGACAAGGCGATGGTCAGGCAGCGGGCCATCGTATGTCGTGGAACTACATGCTACGAGGCCCAAAACAGCCAGGTCGCGAAGTTCTCGTGGGCATCGGATAAGCGGAAGCTAGAGGCGGAACAACTAAAGTTGGCTGAACAACGGGGCGTCAAAGGAGTGGCCAGAGTGGTGGCGCATCGCCAGATCACCACCATTGCAGAGCTGCGGGATGGACTGGAATTCCCGAAGCATCACAGGTTCCGAAATGAGGCCAATTTTTCTGATGATCTGCCGTTGGCCACCGCAAGCACGCGCACGTCAGATCACAAGCGCAAATCATCCGACGATGACGCGTCCGACAATACGTCAGCATCCAAGAAGCTGCGGCCCAACAGTCAGAAGTCAAAGCTTTCCACGGAATTTAACGACCAGTTATTGATCGGCAAGGCTAAGCCGAGCCTGTACGTGCCTGGCGAGGACCTATGGGAGAACAGGATTTATTCCTGCCTCGTCGTCTCACCAGCTGGCCGTGTCATCAGCGACTTTAGGACGATCAAGGAACTGCTGGAGTCGATGCGAGATGCGATTAGAGCACATCAGTCTCTCTACACCGCTGGCAACATCCTACATCGCGATATTTCCTCAAATAACATTATTATTACAAACCCTAAGACGGTGGATGGCTTTAGGGGCATGCTCATCGATCTTGACCTGGCGAAAGTCAGAGATAGTGGGCCAAGTGGGGCGCGACACCAGACTGGCACAGTGCAGTTTATGGCAATTGAAGTGCTGCGGAGAGTCGATCACACCTACCGTCATGACCTTGAGTCATTCTTCTACGTTCTGCTCTGGATGTGTGCACGCTGTTCATGGGCTATGAAGTTCGGCGGCGGCGGGGAAACACCGCCTCGGCGGAGCCTTCTTCGCAAATGGGAGATTGGAAGCTTCAGCGACATTGCGGATGCCAAAGAAGGTCATATGACTGTGAACGGACTTAAAAGGATCATGAACGAGTTCCCAGAATGCTTCCACATTGTTAAACCTCTTTGTCTAAGGATTAGAAAGATTCTGTTTCCATTAGATAAGGACGAAGAGATGAAGTTTGGAACTCCTGCAGGTGATCCAGGTCAACTCTACAACGCCATCATATCAGCCTATAATGAAGCTATTGATAAGCTGTTCAAGGATTATTAGACCCCTGAGAATACACCCATCGTCGGATCCGACATATATCTAATTAGTCCAGGATAACTGAGGATTACATATGTAATAACCGATCTTCCCAATAATTCACAATCTAACCGCCATCTACAAACAGCTCTCCATCAGTTCTTACGTGGCAAAGATCGTCTCCAGGTGGCTGATGTAAATTGGCATTTTGGCATTGTCACCTTCAGCACGTATATCGCTAGCAAATATACAACCCAAGCACGAGGCAGATACCAGCCTCTACAGATCCAACCAAAATGTATCTTACCAGAGAACCCGGTCTACAATAGGTGCTGGCTAAATGTAGATTGAGGTTAAATAGAAAGTGGGAAACGGGCTGGTCCATAGTGGGAAACAGAATGTCGACCAGTCGTTGGGCATGGCTGCGAATAGTCGCCAACTAGCCACTTACTGTAGTTGGCCACAAAATTTACCTCAGGCACTCTGGCCCACTGGGTGTGTTTACTATGCGACGCCTTCCCAAAAGAGGTAATGGCTCCCAGAGGGCCTGAAGAGATTTTTGACAGATTTTGGTGGGCCATCCGCTAAGTTCACGCATCATCAATGTCAAGAACAGCGCTGCTATGCAATTCAACTAAGCCGAGACGTGCAATGGGAACACCTACGTCGCCACTTTGATCAGTCCACTCTATGAGCGACCCTTCTGCAGTCAACATGCCGTCACCCACGTCAGAATTCAAGGCGAATATACAGGACCAGTCTTGGTGCCTTCAAGTAATGCTGACGAACTCGTGGCTGCGTTGAGGGTGTATGGATTGCAGCCCGGAATCAGAGATATTGATCTGGCCTACAAAAAACATGGCTCGGTAAGATACCACATTCCTATCAATAATAGGAGACTAACCGGTCCTCTTCTGGAAGATTCAGCGGCATAATCATGATGCCTTCACCGCTTGGTGTTGGAACTGCCTGAAAGACGAGACGACGCTCTAGCCTGAGCCAAGAGGTGCAATCAAGAGTTGATGCTGGTCTACCATGGCCTTATATACCGCTTCCACTTGTCCGGGTCACCGTCTGAATCCTACTGCACCTTCAATCCTGGATGCCAATCGCCTCCTCCATTGCCGAGGCAGCAATTTGATCTAGACACGGCCTGGCCGGATGGCATGGTCAAACAGCTAACGAAGCTAGCTATCAATTTGATAGCTACTACAGGAATCATTTGATAGATGCTGCGAGCTCGAGGCCCTACTAGGCAGTGTAAGGCCCGGCCTAAAAACTGGGTATCTGTTAATGCAGCTAATTTGCAGGCAACTTTGCAGCTATCGTCGGATTTTCCGGGGCCCGGCGGCCACTGCCCAATGAGTAGAATTATCAATAATCTAATCGATCGGCATCAATCAAAATCGCTCGATAGATTCAGTAAAGCTATCGTAATCGGTATATTGGGTCTTTTCGTGAAAGATGAGATCACGTATGACTTGCTGTGGGCCCTCTTCGAGCTACACGATCTGTCCCGGAACCGATGCTCCTAGCTGTGTGCTATACAACCATTGCGAAGAGATGCAGGAAATGGACGGGTCCAAGTTTATGCACCTGGAGACTCGCCTCCTGAGTACGAATGGCAAGTTCCTCGGCGAGGCATCCGACAAAAGCAGGATCCCATTTTTCCGAGGTGCTAAGAGAATTGAGCTTCTTCCAGTGTATCCTCTGCAATACCATCCAAATCGCGAAAGGGTTGCGCGGGAATTGACCCAGTGCGGCCGCCGATTTGTCTCGCTAATCAGAGCTCATCATCGTCGGTACGTAGGAATGGCTTTCTACGTGGACAAGGAAGGGGAAATCGTGAAACGTCACGTCAAAGGGCGCATCATGGTGGACGCCATCTGTTTTCAGGAACAAAATCCGAACCATCCAGTGCCGCGCGTCCGCAACGTGAGACCAAGACTCTCAGACACAGGACCAGGTGAAACGGCCAGCCTCAAACATCTTGACGAGGCTCAGCTGGAGGAATTTGACGTTCTTATCTGCAGCCCAATGGTTCTGGGGTTCTGCCTTGGGACCAAAGCATTCCGTTAGTGGCAACCCTTCTCTATGATGTCGATTCACTAATGGGTAGGTATAGTTGAGTTTGCGGTTGCCCACATCTCTGACATCTCTTGGAGTCCGTCGTCCTATGAAGATGTCAAGATGCCAGACCAGCAAAAGAAACCTATCTGGGCTCTTGCAGAGACCTTCTTGAGTCGTGACAAAACCAGCGCCTTTAAAGACCTCGTACTAGGGAAAGGGCGAGGCATCAATTTCTTGCTTTAGTTCGTGAACCCCGGAATTGCTCATAGACGCATAACTGATACTTGAAAACAGCGGGCCTCCCGGTGTTGGAAAGACTTTGACGGCCGAAACAATCGTAGAGTCCTACAAGAGACCACTTTATACGGTCCCAGCAGCGCAGATCGGTGTGGATGCAGTGGGTGTGGAGAGGTCTTAACGAGGATCTTTAAGATTGTAAGCCGCTGGAAGGCCATCCTGCTTCTGGATGAGGCGGATGTGTTTTTGGCTCAATACTCTGACAGCCCACATGCCAACGCTCTCGTCTCTGTGTTCTTGCGTGAACTGGAGTAGTATGATGGCATTCTTTTCCTTATAACCAGCCGAGTGCAGTCCTTCGACGAAGCGATGATCAGCAGGATTCACCTTGCCTTGCATTATGAGTCACTGGGAAAAGATGCATGTAAGGCAGTATGGCAGTATTTCTTGGAGCAGACAATAACCAAGAGCGGGACACCGGATTGCCAAAAACTGATTGACAGTTTGGCGGATGTGGATCTGAATGGCCGCGAGGTTCGTTCATAATTTCCCCGTTCTCGAACGCATTCTCACCATCAGCAGATGCGGAATACTGTTTTCGTAGCGAGGTCCATGGCTGAGTATGAGAACACGATTGTGAGCGAGAGTCATCTCAGAAGATCCATTTTCGCAAGGAAACAGTTCCAGTGCGATTTCCGTGGAGCGGGCGCAATTGACAGCCTGAGCGTTTGTCAACCAACCGTTTTGGGGGACGGAAGTATGATAAGTCCTGCCTAATTGGGATGGAAATTACGGTTCAGGGTAGTTTTTGCACCACACAAGCTTCATACCACTAGAACTGCCAATGTGGTCAATCCAGACAAGGAGAGTAGTTTTGACTTCTCTCGTGCTTTGCGGGAGCTGGCCGCAATCATCAGGAATGAAGGCAAGTCGTACTACGTCTTCGAGGCGGCCCGGAACGACAACCTCATGAACCACTTCAATCCAGCCATTATCTTAGGCTGGCTAGTTAATATCGACATATCCCCTTGCACCAGCTTACTGGCAGTTATTACGTATGCTGAGAAGACGGAGCCCTATTGTAAGCTTACAGACCGGGTTTGACACCGCGCATCTTCAGCCCCTATTATCCTTCTCCTCTCGCCTTACGAATAAGCTGATTGCCGAGAGGGATTACTTGGCGCAGGAGATTTGCCATCTGCTGCTTAACATCCCTGTGCAGGAAGGCACGCGGATGGTGGTCTCTGTGGACTGCCGTCCGTTGGAGCAACATGCGCGTTCGTATCGCGTTGACGATGATATTAATGAGACCATTAGCAACTACAGGAAGTATCTCGAGAGAAATAAGCAATATGAGGATGTAACCTACCTCGACGTCAAGACGTGGAGGAGATTCGCTGCCCAGGCGAAGAAGAGGGTCCTCTCTTACTTCCCTCGATACAGGTCCACAGAGGCTTCTCCCCAGATTAACGACTTCTGCCGTGTCAAATTGATGATGTCTCATCCACACCGCTCTCCAGAGGAGTTGTACGCAGTGGGCGGGCAGCAGTTCGATTCCTTCGCGGCGGCGTACAAGTGTTGCAGATGAATTCGAACTTGAGGTCCGTGAAGAGCCCGTTGTGCAGGAGGACTGGCATGAACTCGCCTCAAGCGTGCAGACATTGTGGCGAGGTGTGCTGAGTGACTAGGTCGAATAGTCTCGTCCTCAAATGGGCTGAATCTGAGCTGACTCCATGTGCATTTTCACGGCAAGGCTCAAATTCCTCAGGCTATGCTCCTTCGCCTCATGGAAACCCAGCAAAAGACCGTTGGAGCCTTTCACGCATAATGCATATTGCATTTTAGCCAGTGAGGGGTGGGGCAGATGATGTCAAGGCATTTGACGGTTAATCACGTGGCTCAGTTTTGGCCCCACATATTCGTGTTCAAAGAAAAGCTGTGCATGTGACGATGCATTCGCGCCCAACCCTTGATGTACTGACTTGAGCAGCTTGGGACTTGATTTCGATGTGAGATATACCCCTCTGGCAGTCCCTGACATATATTCTGACAACTATGGGATTAGCGATCCAGCTATTGTTTTTGGCATCACGCAGTTCAAATACAACGCAGTCACGATTCTCTAGATCTCAGTTGCGCGGTAAATGTGTAGGCAAGCTCTCCATCTTAGGCGGCAGTCATTTAACTTATGTTCTAACGATACTAGGACCATGTCGGAAGGGAAAGCTCTTGATGGATGTTACCAGGCTATCGCAGTTGAAACATTTCCGGGTATGGACCACGACTCAACATTGGAGTGGCAACCACGACCATATCATAACCGGGGCAAGATTATGATAGGAGGTAACACTATCGAAGACGATAGACTGGATAGCGTGGGTCGAGAAAGAGTGCCGGCTGGACAGAGTGTGCGGGTTTTTGAGATGACGGTCAGATTCGTTTAATTTGCGGAAATGAGAGATCATTTACCATGATCGTTCCTAAGTCGGATGGCACGTATACCCTTAGCTGGTTGACTTTTATCGTTTCGATGCGAACTCCCTCATAGGAGGCGACATGGTCTTGAAGGATATCCGAAGACCCCGGCTCCAAGTTAACAACTCCCAGATCCACCTCGAAGTCAACCCCTTCTGGGCGGATATGGGCTCTCACGCAAGAAGTTGTTTTATCCCCACCCCATGTGTATAACGCCTCCATTCGCTTCACAAATGGCGGTTTGAAATACTTATTGAGTTGGGTTTTGTAGACGTATGCGATAGAGTATAACACGTCTTGCTGGGTTAGACTGGCTGCTATCGGTGGATACAGATAATCAGTGATCTCTTCCTCGTAGTTAGCACACATCACAGGTCTTGAGGCTCGAATCTTACTTAAACGCACCCATCCAATATAGTTTGCTTAAATTATGATCAGAACTTTTGATACTAGCGTGGTAGTCCAGCCAAAATGGCTCTGGCAGCATCATTTTTTGTGTCGCTTGCAGGACTTCATCAGCAATACCGCGATCGCAGAAGTGGCGCAGTGTTCGAATATTGATGCGTTCAACTAGAAGAGTGAAAGTCTTCACGTCCAAGCGAGAAAACGTCGAATTCGCTGAATATCTCATATTGATCGTTTCCACGGCGCAGTCAATTGCATTGCGGTCCCGCGTTCCTGAGCGCAGCTTTTTTAGAGTATTCTTGCGAACCTTCTCTTCGTTCTGTTCCGCTGCTGCTTCTGCCTCCTCTGCCACCTGCAACTCGTGTTGCGCAATTCTTTGGGCTGCTTCCGCCCTCCGACGAGCACTGTCGGCCTTGCTGCGCAGGTCATTTGCAGTGTAACTTCGCTTCATCGGGCACGTTTACTCGGAAAACAGAAGTTGCAGTCAGATTGTAGATTTTTGAACTTGAACTTTGAAAAAAATAAATTGCGGGGAGGCTGTACAAAAATATCTCATATCGTTTTTCCTACAGGCAATGGCGTGGACTCGTGAGTAGGCGGCCTTAAGCCTGTCACGTGCAATATGTCTTCTTATTAGCTTAGTAATTGAAACATACATTGAAACTGACATACACAGCCACTTCGCAAACCTGCAGTGGCGCTGCATCTTTTATCTGCCTTGCCCGTATCCATTGATAATTGCATGAAATCGGCTGTGAAAAAGTCTCCTCGGAAAATTACATGCATAAGATTACAGCCATGATTTGACGGCCGTATCTGACTTGGAAATCATCTTGTAGAAGCATTGTTCCAATTATGATGCGGCTTGCAGAAGAGTTGCTGGTTTGCCTCGAAACAGGATGCTGATCAATCATCATCGGAACTGAAGTATAACGAAGCCTTCAGACAATCATCTCGAAGAGGAACGTCCTCAATTGACCTGCAGAGTTGGAATATATGTTGGCTTATTAGTGTTTTCGGAACGGGGTCAGCCGGGGGATCCGTCAACAGTTTGGTGACCCGGGTATGCATAAGGCTTCCCTAACTGCTTCTAGGTAATACGCAGAATGCAGATTATTCCCATACATGTGGGTTACCACATCTGATGTGATGTGGCTTGCAGAAAGCTGTTGGTTTGCATTGGAAAGGGGGTGAGCTGATCAATCGTGATTTGAAACTACCAAGACAAGCAAACCTTTATCCCAAAACTGATTTATAAAGAATATCTGAGGGAAGAGACAAGAGGTATTTCGTATATAATGTCCAATCATCTCCGTTCAAGCGACGAGTTTTATAGAAACAGAACTTCTTACCAGTCCAATCTGACTCGTGGTTGTTCTTTACAACTATTCCAATCATGCCTAGTCGTGATACCCCCAGGTCGGAGAACGGTGAAGAAGAGTATGGTAGCATAAATTCGTCATAGAACGAACAAGTTGCTGACAAGAAAAGGCGACGTATTTCCCCAACACCTCGCCCGGCTACAAGCACTCACCTTGTACCGCCAACCCAATCTAACGAGGCGGACACTTCGCAGCCATCAGCTACATCCCATGAGGAAGTAGTTGAACCTTTGGCATCACCTGCTAGGTAAGGATACATGCTCACCAGTGTATTACTGTTGCTAATGAATTGTAGGGCGTCTTCAACTTCACCATCTTACAATGCAAATCTCGTGGATACGGGCAGGCCCATGGATTCTTCCAGCCCCCCACCAATGGTAGATCAGAGTGGCATATCGGAGTTTGCAAGTGAGTCTCGGACCAATTCCCTGACCAGCCCGTCTGATACTTTAACCCGAGTTAGCATTGGTATTGTTCCACAGCGCAACATCGCAACATTCAGAACCCATATAATTACAGTCCAGACATTCTTCACTGAATACTATTACTAATGTAGTTTAGGTCCAACCATTTCCCAGGGCTCACAAAATGAAGAGGAACATCTAGTCCAAACTGAAGACGGCTCCGACAAGCAGGAAGCCACAAGACCAAGTAGTCCCGACCCCTCTTTGTCTCCAGCTGACAACAGAAGCGAGACAGATGCAACGGATTATGAAGAAGGCGATAGACTCAGAGGTATGGACGCGCATGACTCCTTGCCACCACTTTCAGACGAGGATAAGGCAACGTGGGTGCGGGGGATGGGTGGGAGATGATTTGGGACACCAAAGTTTGAGATACAAGGGATAGATATGTCTAGGGCTAAGAGCACACGTCACTCTTTTCGTGTTGCGTATTACAGAATATTGCTGCAGCATCATTTCAATTATTGACGGTTTTCCATCAATGCGTTGTCCAACCGTGGCTATGGCCAATGTCACCTGACTTGTCAATGACTTGGCGGGTGGGCCCAGTTTTAAAGACGAGTTTGACGAGTTACAGCGCCTGTTTTCCTGGGCCTCCACTGCCCAGATCCATCATCCTACGTAGGTATAAAGGCTAGTTTTTCCCGCGACAAGTTCTTGTGAACACGCAACGAAACAAACACGATGGCCCAAGATAATCTCTACAAAGTCCTGGAGCTCGAACTGCCCCAGAGCCTCCTGGATGGTATTATTGATGGCCTGGCTTCTCTACACGCCATAAAAAACGTAGACGAGCGGGGTCGACAGTTATGGGTCTACGACGAGACAGTGCAGATCAGAAGATACACAGATTTACTCTTGGAAATGGTAGGAAAACACATCATTTGATAGTAGCGCTAAACTAACCAGGACAGGATTCTTCTATCGATGATATTATACGAGATCGAGGGTTGCAAGTTTGTCCCATCGAGAAAGGGCCACGAGTTGTCCGTACCGGAGATGGCCCAGAGGACTTTCATGTTGCAAGCCCCGACCGTATTGCCATAGTCACTCCAATGACACATACCAAGACGCGAATTTATTTGGCAGGTGTTGGGGAGCCATCCACAGGAGGCAAGTTTGTTGACGCCAGTAAGCACGACCACTTGGTCATATACCCAAACACTCGGTTTCGTGTTGAGGTACCATATTACATGATGATTCGGACTGTGCGCAAGGTTTAGGAAGGAGTCCATGTGGTGTGCATTCAAACCATGGCAAATTAAGTACACGTACAAAGATATTAGCCCTGGAATAAATTGTCACTTGAACCACCATATGAGCCAAATAATGACATAGCAGTGGCGATATCCATCCCCCCCGCACCTGTCCAACTGTTGTCAGTATTCAGCTGCGGATTGAATGGCTGCGGATTGAATGGCGGAAGGCTGTCATATGCATCCATGCCCATTCCGAATTCGAAAGGTGACCAGGTGTTGGTCAGACCGGATTGATTATCTGTATTAGATAAGCCAGCTGGGACCGTCATAGCTAATGGATTCCTAGGTCTTTGTCCAAGAGCGTTCTCTATATGGGGTTCCCTAGACGCTGACACAGGGCTCAGAATCGTGCCAGATGCGACTCTCTCTGCGTCGTAAGGTCTGTTCGCATAATTGCTAGAGCCGGCGGCAAGCATAGCCGCGGCTGGATCATCGAAACCGGGAATAAAGCTCTCCTGATCCGGTGTACTTGATGTCGCACTGTTCACTTCGTCATGTGCAATGCCCGTGTGAACTTGCAGGTTTGACTCTGTGGCACTTTCAAGGCTGCGACTCTTCCACTGTGGTGGTTGCTCTCGAGGTCCACAGTGGCCTGCTGAGGGGCTCCTGCCACTCGCACATTCTGCCGCCTTATCTCCCGACGCTCGCTTTCTCTTAGTAACTCTGTTTTCTTTCAATGCCTTCTTCGGCTTCGGACATCTGTCAAGCAAAATGTCAACTATTATGTAGACCACAGTTATCGAAGCTGTGGCGAGCTCCTCAGGCAATGCATTTCCATCTAATACTCGCAGGGCTAGCTCCAAGTTCTCCTCATTATCGTTGTAGCCCTTCGTACGTTCCACCTTTTCATCGTGTGTTATGTGCTTTGCCAGCCTCTGCGCATAGCGAAGAATGAATGTACTTGACTCGTCGGACAAGCCGGACGTAGGATGACCATTGGAAGTGCTGTCCAATCTTTCTCGGCCCTTCCTCAATATCTTGCTCGTAGGAAGTTCGTAAGAAACTGTTTGCGGGGCTTTTAAAAAGATCGACTGATCAAGCGTCTTGCATGTGGCATTATAGTCGGCTTCCGTATAGAACGAGTGGAATCCGAATGGGTTTAAAACGGGCACAGCGTCTTGTTCTGTCATCGTGCTGTGGGCCTCCCCTGCGTCGTGATCTATCTCAGGGTCCTGCTCCGTCTGTATGTTTTGGTCCGTCTCCGTGTGAGCAGCAGCCAATCGTCGCCATGATAAGTCGATCAAGGAGACAAGCCCATCGTAAAAGAAACTCTCATCACTGCTGATAGTAGTATGCCCAAAGCTTGTCATGCTAAAGCCCCCAACTTTCGTGACTGTTAGCAAGGCATAACAAGCAATATTCGAGAACTCACTTTCTAGGAATGTGGGTATGGTCATGGCGCTGGTACCATAGTACTGAGATACCCTGGATACTAATTTGAGCATCCGCTCAACGGCACGCGCGCAGTAATATCTAGTTGTGTTTTTGCGTTTAGTTGGCGGGGGATGTCCGGGTGGTCGTAGTTTGTCATGTTGTGTTATCCCCGCCAAATAATATCCCACATTGTGCATAGAAGCGACAGACCTCTTCAGTTCTTCTGTATGAGAAAAAGTCGTAGAAAATATCTTGTCCTCTTTTACCCCTTCCTTCTTCCATCGTCGCCATAGAGCTGGGAGCCGTACTATGTCGCCTGCCTCGTCACTCTCTTGTGTTTCCTTAACACATTGTCGGATGCCTGCTAGTTTTGTGCGTTGTAATTTCCTCGGCTTTTTAACTAGCACTAGGCTACCTTTGACGAAGTATTGAGCCATTAGGAGAATATATCTCGCTACCTTGTTGTCTTGTTTCTGGTCATCTTGTTCATCGGCTACGCCGTCCGATTGCTTGTCTAATTCGGATTCTGTTGCGGCAGGCGTTGCCGTATCGTCGATGGAGGTTTGCGGAGCCGAAGTATTCGCCTGTGAGGCAAACTCGCGTGCGTTTGAAGTAGGCAGATGTTGAGGCAAGTTGGTCTGTTGCTCACTCACTTCGATATCCCTGTGTTCATATTTAAGTTGACGGTCCGTTGCGTTCGGCATGGGCACGTACAATTCAGGACCGCACCACGCGCGCGGTTTGAAGATTTTCTCCCTTGTATCCTCCCGAGGAGCATCATGACCCATTACGTTCAATTTCAGAGTGCATCGTACATGCTCTTGGTCGCGAACTTCAATTCGAAACTCCTCCTGGATGGTGTGAGGGTGTTTGCTATAAGACCGACGCAATATCCACTGGTTGCCAACACTGCGTGCCTCTGCAATAGACTTGGAGAACTCAACATCTCCAATTATCTCCTCGCGCAAATATTTGGCAAGCACTGCAGGCAAACTCATCTCTATCGTGGAACATCGGATGAAAGATGATGGGAGGGAGAGGATAAGGGGCAAAGCTGTCAGAGGCCGGCCCTGCCTACATCCTTACTTGCTATGGTAAACGGGCTCTTACATCTCTTTCCAACGGCAAAATTTCAGCCGCTCATGCAGAAGAGCAAGCTGGAAATGATTTCTAGTAGGCGATATTAGTGTATTGTGGTCGCAGGGAAGTCGGCCTTGGAAGGGGGGTGTCGTTTGGGCTAAGATCTTGACATCTTAGCTCAAAAGACACCCCCCTTGTTCTGCTTCAGCATTGAACAGCAGCTCAACAAGAACCTCCACCCCTGCAATGAACTTTTGCTAATGTAGTGCATGGCAGACGCATTACGAATACAAGGTGCCCTGTTGTCCTCATATTCCACTGCGGGAAACACACATACACCGGTGGGACTCTTCCCAGAATCAGAAACACGTCTTGAGTCCAGCACCATTGCCATGCGCTGTTGTATTTCACGGAGAAACACGTGTTACATGCGACATACAGGGCCTTATATCTGACCTTAGTAGAAGGGAACAATCAATTGTTGGTGTCTCTTAAAATTACTTAAAACGAGGCTGCTCCTGCAGGAATGGCGGTGAGTTGGTTGCCTTGTTGGCGCCATCATTCCATCTCTGATACCATGCAGCAGAAAGAGCATTCAGCTTTGTCCCTGAGTCAACAAATTGGACTTTCAACTTGTTTCGGGCCACAATTTCTCATTCTTACAGCAGCAGCACTGCTTACAAAACTGATACAACATGACTCACCGACAAGCGGCGAGCTACCTAGGATATTCATGCCTTTGTTGTTGATTGTTATTTTGATAGGGTTTGTGGTCGGTGTGTTTTTGGTGGTGGTGGCATGGACTGGTTTGGGAAAACATACGCCGGAATACTGGGCTGATATTGAGTTATCTGTGATGTTGCTCTGGAGCATGCTCCTAGAGGTGAGTACAAATTTGTACAAATGGATAATAAGGCTAAGGTCAACATAGAGCGTGCTATTTACACGCATGCTAGCGGACGCCTTTGGACTGTCTACAGCGCAAGGAAAGTTTATTAAGAAATTCTTACAAATCTTATCTGTTCTCGGTATGGTCTTGCTATCAGTGGACATCGGCTTTTTCGCAGTGTACGTGCGAATTGGGACGTTCACTCCTTATTTGACGATGTTGGCTGTAGTTTTCTTTCGCGGATCGATGGCACATGGATACTGCATTATGCGTATTCTAGCGTATATACGACAGAAGAGATTAAAGCAGCCGCCCGGAAAGAGCTGGGTTCCTGTCAACATCCGCATTCCTTTCGAAGTCGCCGGGTTTGCACTGTCATTTCTCTCGCTTTCTGACAGATTATCGCGCATTGATTACAAACTGGTAAGCATCACTTCTAATTATGCCATGTAGATACTAATGAATTAGATTCAAAATGGATTGTTTGTCATTATTGGGATCTTGGATGTTGTCACACGAGCTAGGAGGCTTCTCAAGATCAAGGTCGAGAAGGGAAACGAAGAGATGTTGGGACTGAGTAGCAATGTGATACCTGGAGATGCAAGGTATGCGATGTCACCATCGAAAATATCCAGAACAGACACAATACCGAGTGGCTCCGAAATTGAGCTTGTGACTGGGAAAGAAAATGCATAGTGTACCGTTAATACAATACATCCATTGTCATGCAGAACAGAGGGGCAAGCTGAGCCAGGGTAGCTAGGAAGGACACAGCGCAATATTTACAGTCCACCTGCTTAAACACAATATAAAATAGAGCAGACGTTTGTTAGAACTTGCATGGGCACTCTTCAGGCTCGCAATTCTCATCGTTTCTTTGCTGGTTTTGCTACGGTTCACCCCACTGCAACCTAGCCGCGACGGCCACGCATATCAACCATTCCATCATGCGGTGAGCCGCGGTCTCCCCATGGCCAACGCGCTAGTTTACGTCTGTGATAACGGGTGCGATCAAACCACGTACATCAAAGGTTTGGCGTGCTGTTCCTGCGGATATCCATGCGTTTTTCAGATGTCGCCTCAAAGCCGAGAACTGTCCCCTACAAGTTAAACGATATTCCGCCCCAGTTGAGGAAGCGTCCTGACCCACTTGGACACTGTTGTGTTTTACCGCTCTGTATAAACCCTAAACTATCCATTTAAATTCTACCCTGGTTTCTCTTTTTGGTACGTTTTATGGATCCTGACAAGCCTCACTGGCACTTTGAATGGAACGGATTTCCAGAACCCGGAAAAGACCAATTATTTTCCTAAATCTCGGCGCTATGACATGTCTCTGAATACTACTACCCATGCCTCTCTCTCTGTAACCCCTCTAGATGATGGCTTGCCCTCGATAGGGAAGATCTCTGGTTGTTGCACTAGGTTCACTAGGGAAGTACCCCTGAGCGGGGGGTACATTTTCGCTGCCTCATTTCCATAGGCTCAGGGGGTTCGTGTTGTTTTTCGGGACGCATTGGAGGCACGCGTTGGACAGCGTACGTTGTTCACACGGAAGCTGATCCATAGTTCCATAGAATGTATAAGTACAAGAGGTCTTCCTTCCTTAGCAGTTCTAATCCAGAGTCGCTTCAGCCGAGACATTTCCCCGAACATAAATCATTGCAAGTTCCACACACTCAAATCCAGCTGCTCTATTTGTTCATTCAACCTACGTCTTGGCTGATTTTAATATCATTGGTTCTTCAAGTATGTCCGATAAAACTAGCACGCTCCTTGGTAACGATTCGGAGACGACATGTCAAGTCGGAATGGCACAAGAACCGCATGGATACGTCTCCAAACAGACATACCAGCCAACGTATCAACAACTCCTCTGGAACCGCATAAATACGTACTTGACTGAACATCTTCCTGAGTGGCCTATTTTCACACTAGATGAAGTAATGGCTGTGCGACAAAGATATTTTACTGCACAGGGCTCCGACAACGATCGATTATCAATGTTAGTAATCGCAGACTTGGCAGATATTATGAACCCGTTTTATAGCCAGGATATTCTTGAGCTCCAGTTCGGTCTTCGCTATAGGCGAACTCTACAAATTCATGCACTGTTGGCACTTTACTGGAATCGTCGCGGATTTCATAGCTTTGCGAATGAACACATCAGCAAGGCATTTGGTTTGGCATCCTCTTCTCAGTAATATTGACATCACACCCGATATGAAGATTCAAAGGCTAATAATTCAATAGGTTTCAGTGGGAAGATGCCCGCCTAGAGGATCGTTTCGCAGATATCGTTGCACTCTGGTGTTGCTGCTTTCTTTTCTGGTAAATTCTTTTCATGCTCCGCTCCTAATCCTCGCCAGAGGTAGGGTTAGTTAACACAGACAGCGAGTACCCTATCCACACAGACGTAACTTCTATTCCAAGCATATTTAAATATCTGCCATTGCCATCGAAAGCAGATATCATACAAAGATTTGGTGTTAATGCTGGAGATTTCTTCGAACTCCGAGTCGCGTATATTTCACCACGGCTCGTTTCGCTCCATCGGCCGCGGCTTGAGTATCCGCCTCTAGAGGTTTTCAAAGATACAACTCTTATGACGCTAAAAGATCGCTATATAGAGACACAAGGCCTCGGCCGAAATCTCGTACAAAGGCACTTCACGTCTATTACGTCGTACATTGAGAAGATTCAAGAGTCAGACCCAGCCAATAGACGTTGGGCATTTCTAACGTAATGTTCCATTCACTCTTAGAGGTCATAAAATCCGGAGAAACACTAACATCATTTTAGAGAAAGATTCTGTTTATATCGGTTGACAGCCATATATTCCGACATGAATGAAAGAGATATTTGTCTATCACTAGTTAAGAAGACGCTTGACTTTTTACACCCACTTCCCGACTGCTTTACAACTACGGATGTTGCTTCAATATGGGTCCTGTGGTGGAAGCTAGCAGGGATGGAGCAGAAAGTGTGTTGAAGCTTACGTTCTAAGTCGCATTCCAAGTATAGTGCGGAGGGTACGCCCATTATGACTGTAGTAATTTTGATAGCTACACTGTATATACGTTCAATGCTCTTTGAGGACGTTTAATATTCACACGCGAGCATTGTGTGTAGTTGTATTTGGCGGTGCCGATTTGCGCTCTTGGGTTCGATAAGAGGTTCGATAAGGAGCTGTCTTTTTGTGTCTAACAATAAACTGAGTGGCGATAAGAAACGGGAGTATGAGTTCCAATCATGGAGCAGTTTACAATTGGAAGGATCGACGCCGCAGGAGACCAAACCGCCTACGTGCTTTTGCGAGGGGTCTTGGATCCAGCTGTGAAAACAAGACGGCTGAACAGCATAGTTTCTGCATCATATTAAACTGAGACTGTTGAATTGCATGTCACTAGCCGCTGTTGTGGTGAGATTGCATATATGAGTGATGCTTGTTAGCTCTCGATTACATCAACCACCGTGAAGAAATCAATAATGTAGAATACAAGTCACAATTACGACGCCCTCAAAAGGACAAGGCAAATTTAGGGGTGTTGGTCAGTTCGTATTTCTACCAGAAGGCCTTGTCCTGTTGTTCACCGCTTCGCCCCGGAATGCCTTTCCCCGGCCATCTGTTCTCCTTATCAGCAGGATGTTTGGACGGTCGCGAATCCTCAGAGAACACAATCTATCCTAAGCCAGCACAGAACCCCCCCATCCAATTTGATGCGCTCCCATATTGTCTCACTCTTGATCCCAGGGTCTATGCAATCTAGTTTGGCTAGCTTATGTCTCCAAGACCAGAGGCTTACATTGCTCTTGGCGCCTCAGACGGTTTGTTCCACCGATGATAAGATGGCTCGTACGTTGAGGGAGTAAATACAAGAAACCTTCTGCCCGTGTTTGGCATACCGCGTCAAAGTTGCTCTGATATAGCTCGCACACATCTCCCAACGAACCAAGATCATGGACTAACCCGGAACGGTGGGCAACTAGCGTGTCAACTCTCAAAGTGTTTCAAAACAAACCGTGAACGATATTGGCCGCTGGCTCGAAAGCAATTTCTTATGACACATCTCGGGATGGCGGTTATGTCAATGCGACATAATTACCAACCTCCCTTCCTTGGTTGTGAATTTCTCGGCTATTACGCCTCCTTATCATTAACAAGAGCTGCAGGGATACTGCGTAGGATTTGTTACTTGGAAGTACACCGACTAGACACTTACCAAAGGCTACATGGACATTCGGAATACGCACATGGACAGTTATCCGCCGAGGCAGACATGTACAATTCCGCATGTTTCTTTGGCAGCAACTGTGGCCTAACATGCCGCGCCATACTGTTGTGCCACCTGCCTCTTATGGAGTTACATTTTTCTGTACTGAAGCAACCAACATACAGATGTCTTGTTGCCAAAATAAAAGAACTTCCAATTTTTATTACTTAACAACACAGTAATAAAGAATTACGAGTAAAATGTGGTTAGAAAGATTGCCCGGAGACTGCAGGATACATCAGTCTTCCCCCCCTTCTCAACACATTTTCCATTTCATCAGCACGAACTATTGGGCTTCTGCCTGATGCACGAATGGCTGAACCAGATAGTCGGGAACAAATGGAAAGCGGCGACTACATCAGGCAAATGACTGATCCGATTGTTGGTGCAATTCTATTAGGCAAGCGGACGTCGCTGCAGTAGCTTCCGAATTCCGTAGTAATTTGACGGCTTGTGAAACCAAGGTCGCTTAGATTCATGGCCATGTATACCCAATTCCACTCGCAGCGTGTTATTCTGTAATCACCATACGCACCGGGCGACAATGTCATGGAAACTAGCAACCTTCGCCCACACAAGCATATCTACTCCTCCGGCCCCAAATCCTTGGACCTCAATTGGTCCATCATAGTGGTAAAAGTACGTAATTTTGATCATCCAAGCAGGGGCCCGGAACGAAGGTTCTGTAGGCATAGCAGAGGGGGAAAGCAGACAACTTCTTCATCACATTTTTCCGCTCGTTGGCCAATGAGACTGCGTCTTCTTTTTTTGTTGGTGATAAGCCCACAGAATATGCATTTCAGGTGTCACCACAGCAATAGTTTCACTTTCAAATCCTGTCTACCGATGGCGATGACGACAGATATGAGTGAAGAAGGACGAACGTTCCGGGTTCTGGTATCGTCACCCAATGGTCAAAATGTCTATAAAACCAAGCACAAAGTGCCTTCAGTAATGCTTTGACACAGAAACCCCTAATTCATTCGATTCATTTCAGTTACTCAAGACATTGGACAATGAGTTCAGCCTACGACCCGTCCGCTTACAACAGGCTTCCCCTTCTTGCAGATGCGGGGAGGGTGTTTGACCTCAAACATGGCGATAGCCTTCTTGAAGACTTTCGCATGCTATTCCAGCAACACAAGACAGACCGTACATTTGGCCTCGTGCTCAATCATCGCCACTTTGATATGGGTCCAACGGAACGGCTTGTCGAATACCAAGGAACACTGGTCCCCTGGGAGAATATGATCGCTGGCACTAAGCCAAGCAGCTGGCTCATTTCGGAAAATGATGATTGCCTACCCTACGAGTTCTACTACAGCCCTAAAGAAAATGAAGAGGATGATTCGCCGAACAAGCCTGAATACGGCGAATTTGTTAAGTCATTCAACCAAATTCTCCGCCAGAACGATGCTCTTGGTCTTTTCGGTCTTTGTCGTTATCCAGGTGATGACTTTCAGGGTCGGGTGGAAATTACGGAGGGACGGGCCAATATCAACTTGAATCCGAACGATGTACAGTTGGCCAGTTGAAAATTGACCTTTATTCCGGCGCTAACCACTGTTCCCAGGCTCCCAAACATTTGGCCTCTCGACCAGCGGCCTGGTTCTTTTCTCCTAACTTGCTGGGCAAATGTGTTTGCATCTGTGGGGGGAATGGTCATACTCAAGCCACCCACCAGGGCCATGTAGCTGCCCGTTAGTCACGAGCTTCTACACAATGTAGACGAAAGCAGAAGGTGTAGAAATTGGGGAATGTGTGGATGTTGCAATATCTTAGTGTCGGAAAAGGGTTTTCAACAAGCCCATGACTGTTCGCGGCCTGGCGACAACCGTAGGGGGAGGCTATTTTAGCACTGATTTACCAAGGAATTGATTGTGGCTTTTGAACTATGTCTCGAGGTTGCTTTTCACGTCCTCATCTCAATCAATAGCATCTGTTACAATGCCGCGACGCGATTGTAGGCATCATGTCGCATATATGGCCTACCCTGAATAATCTGAATCACAACACGAGATGTCAGCCTCTTGATGAACTTCAACGACATTCCCAAAAGTGGCTGCATTCTTAGACGAGGCTGGACTAAACAGACAGCTCTGTGATGCATAAATAGCTACGTTCTAGCTGCACAAGTTCACAGTTTCCTTTAGACTTCAGATAACTCTCATTCAATACAACTGGCGCCCACGGCGCCATTATACTCGATCTTTTGTGACCCCTTAATTGTCTGACACATCAGCAACGACTGCTGGTCTTAAGACTGTATCATACATGGTTCCTTGTTAAAGCCTCAGCGAAGCGGCGAAGCTGCTCACAAGATAAATACCGCGTTCATTTCCATCTTTCTTTTGTTCTTCAGATAATTCTCATTCAATACAATTGGCGGCTTCAGCGCCATTATACTCGATTGTCACACAAAAAGAACCCTCTCTTTGCGGAGCAACTAGTCCCACTTATATTGTCTGACATCGATCTTTTGTGACCCCACCATGTCAGGCGTATGAGCGAACACGCCACAACGCCACATTACTGCCAGGAGCCACAAATGCTTCATGTCTCGTTGCCGCGCAACGTCTATCTCCACCCCATAAAACAATCTACAACCCGCAACTTCAGGGAGCCGCTGACAGCTTTAGCACCATAACCCATCTATTCAAAAGAACAAACACTGACATGTCGACTCGCATCCTCGAGGCTCGCCTTCAGCATCTGTCCTTTAATGACGACACAAGAGAGGATTATCAGGCAAAGGTAATTGAATCAGTTTGCCCAAAACATTCGTTCCGATCTAACTCTGGATAGGTGAAAACCAACCTTGCAGTTCTCTCAAATAGCTCAAGTCAACAAAGTCTTTTAAGAGCCGTTCTGCAAGGCCAAAAAAAAGGCGCTCCTGCGACACTTGTTCGCCAAGCGGTGCCCCAGACATCGCTGAGCCACAACGACCGTAATGTCAACGAGACGAATGATAAATCTCTAGCTAGGGACGAGGTTGTACGCCTCACCAAGCAGCCTACTGCCAACGTGTTGCATTTGGGAATGTTCGAAATTGGCAAACCACTAGGCAAGGGCAAGTTTGGCCGCGTGTACTTGGCACGCGAGCGCAATAGTGGTTTCGTATGTGCATTAAAAGTCCTGCACAAGAACGAGCTGCAAGAAGGTCGTGTCGAAAAGCAAGTACAACGCGAAATTGAAATTCAGAGTAACCTGAGGCACCCCAATATTTTAAGATTGTACGGTCATTTCCACGATAGTAAGCGCATTTTTCTCATTCTCGAGTTTGCCGGCGGCGGCGAGTTATACAAGCACCTACGCAAGGCGAATAGATTTTCCGAACCAAAAGCGGCACGGTATATAGCACAAATGGCGAGCGCATTGCGCTACTTGCACCGCAAGCATGTGATTCATCGGGATATCAAGCCTGAGAATATCCTCGTTGGTATACACGGCGAGATCAAGATCTCCGATTTCGGTTGGAGCGTGCATGCGCCCGGTAATCGCCGAAAGACTTATTGCGGAACGCTTGATTACTTGCCCCCTGAGATGGTATCTGCCATAAACCAAGATAATTCTTACGACGGCAAAGTTGATCTGTGGGCTTTAGGGGTACTCACCTATGAATTTCTGGTTGGTGAGGCTCCATTTGAGGATACGCCTGTCATGACTTGCAGAAGGATTGCCCGGGCAGATATGCAGGTGCCGTCGTTCCTTAGCTCTGAGGCTACGAGTTTTATCAAGGGGGTAAGTATCCGTGAACCATTTCAGCAGCTCGGCAGGATACTAACATTATCCCAGTTACTTGTCGTAAACCCCGAAAAGAGACTAGGACTTGAGCAAGTTCAACAACACCCATGGATTTTGAAGCACTGTTGATAGGAGACAGGTAGAGCCCGTAGGGAACCGTCGAGATTAGGTAATGATCACAGCGATATATCATGCAGATACCCAGGAAGTTCGGTGCGTTGGTCGCATTCTCTCACCGAAGGGTCGATTTTGTTCATTTAATAACAAATGCTTTTCTTTATTGACATAAGTAATGAAACGACATCCATTGCAGCAGTTTCATAAGAGCCGTGATGAGCCGTGCTGAGCCGTGATAAGCCTAGACCTCATCGCCCGGCTTTCTCAATCGCAGAATCGTAGTGCCGTGTCGTCAAGCGAGTATGGCCAGATTGTTGACCACGACCACATAGGTGAAGTAGTTCCGCACGGCGATGAATTGCATAGTGTAGCTCGACCCGCCTCGGCCAAAACACCTACGTCGGGTTGCAGCCGTCCAGTCCCGATCGAGCAGGTTGACGGAGGGTATTCAGGAACACCAAGTTGCAGATGATATTCTGCCCTTGGATTCTTGCCTCAGCTCGTCCCCAACTGGACGGGACGAGGAGCGCCGGACAAGCATTCATGCCGACCACGCAGTGAGCCAGTTTGATGAAACCTGCGAAGAAATGGAAAAGCGGCCATCTAGCTGTCGCGGCTTCAGAAAAGCTTACAACGTTCGCCCTCTCCCGAGTAAAAGGCAACTCACCGGGGAGCAAAAGGACGGCGGGTCTAACGAAAATCATTTTCCACCACGCAAGTGTCGGAAGCTTGTGTGCTCTGAGCCCAGGACGAGTAGTTGAGAGCTGCGCACGCAACAGCGCGTTGAGGGCGACGAAGGGCCACGTCTTATGGCAGGCGAAACGTCCGTCTCGCCATCTCATTGCATGGGCAAGGTAGTCCTGGTACGTGATGGTCCGTAGGCGGGGCTCTACGAAGTCAGGATAAAGGGTAGGAAACGCGAGTGACAACAGCGGCTGGGAGTGGTTGAATTCGTTGATGGGGGTCCTGCGGATGGAAGGGAACGGCATCTGGTGTTGGTTCTGCGCGCTACGCGGCATTTGCTCAAGATCAGTCGCAAGCTCACGGTCAGGGGTATCATTCAGGATTCGGTATTGCAAGGCGTTTAATTCGGTCTCGGTAAAACTGCAAATTTGGGATCGCTGACGCGTCGGCATCGCTTGGTCCTCTTCTGCGGCCTCCTCAGCAGGGCCTTGGGGCGCCTCGCTGTCAGGTATGTCAGCCACTTCAGCCACTTGGGTAGTAATGGAATCAACTATGCTGCCATCAACAGGAAGCCTTTACAAGAGATCCTCGCGCACAATAATTTCGCGATAGCCCTAGTGGTGGTGCTGCAAGTATTGTAGCCAAATTAACAGGCATGAGCGGTGGACCTGGAAATTGCGAATAAACTGCTGCTGGAGGCGAGGGTCGCCATCTGTAGTAGGAGGCCTTAGGAGTACGATATCTAGGTTTTCAGGTAAGACTAGGAGCTCTTGAAATAACTTACCAACATTGCGAAGGAAGTAGACAACGTGACCGCGGTATGTATATTGGGCGCCACGTGCCTGTAGAACCTTGCAAGTGAACTCTGGCAATAAGCATCGCCTCTATCATCGTCAGATCAGGGTAGATTGTTGGGACTTCCCCAAAGTTAAGGTTATTCGCGGCGCTAAAGAAGTAGGGCTCATCTGAAGCTCTCTTTCTGTCTCCACTAATACAGCGGCTGCAGGTGCTTAAGCTATTCCGTTTCATGTCGAACCAACGCTCCTTATAACCAAGGCAACTGTGCATCTTGTCACCATTCAGGGAAGTATAGAACTGCCGCACAAGGGCTTAGTCTTCCTCACTAAGGGCAGGCAAGTTAAGCTCTCCTGGTAAATGGCGGATTGACTATCTGATCAAACTGTCGCTCTTAAGGCTGTGAGCTTTAACGTGCATAGCAGCCACGGCGATGAGCCTGCGGCGGTAATGAAGGAGTGGGAGGAAGCGATTCCTGCGGTATAGGCGCGTCTAGCACAACAACAGGAGCCGTAGAATGAGTGCTCCGAGGAATCGGCGTGCCCAGAACTACTGTTGGCAGGCCAGGCCTAGGAGTGAAAGAGGGAAGGTCATCGATCACACCTGGGGTAAACGGACCCAGCAGAGGTCTAGGAAGTTCTGGAAGTGCGGGCGCCAGATCACGGATTAGAACAGACGTGGCAGCAGGCTGTAGGATCTTTACAGACGAAGACACTGGCGCGGTCCACCTTGGAGGCGTCAGGTCGGCCAGCGAATCGGTCCTCTTCGCGGCCTTGCGCTGTGATAGCCTCAAAGCGATATTCCGCAGGCTGGCAACGGCGGCTCGGGATTCAGTTATCCGTTCCTTTTGGCGCGCCCTACAGCTCGTACATCGTCCTGTATACTTCGTAGGGTCCTTGACGCTTTGAAATTCGAATTAGGCAGGTCTTGCTTGCAGGTATAGCCGTTGCGGACTGCCTGGGGCATGTTCTCCATTTGATCGCATCCATACATGGGCCATCTCTTACCCATCCAGACTGCTAGATATCACTCAGAAAGGCTTTCCGACATCTTTTGTGGCTGCGGCAACACACTTGCAGGCGCTGCTAGCAGCTCACAAAGCCGTCTCCAAGGAGAGGGGGGTTGTCTGATGGCCCAGACGACCGGTACTATGATAGATCTCGATATGGAGTTTGTGTGAGGTTCTGGTAGAATGACACGGTGCTAATTGAACCAAGTGGAAGGAACAGTGAGAGCTCGCGGGCAAGGCGTTGCCAGGTAACGGCTTAGGCGAAATTAAACATTACATTCAGCTGCGGACTGGACAGCCAGCCAATGGGAGCACGAGTTGGGCTCAGTTGACCAATCAGAGGAGGTTTTATGGTCTTCTTTCTCACTGAATAAAACGCCCTTCGGGCTGAATGAATGTTTTGAAATGAAAAAGTGGTCAATCTGGCTAGACTATCTACTAGGTCCGGTATGGAAAACGTTCAGGACTATGTATTTCTTCTTCCTCGCCTCTTACCTCCGAAAATACATTAAAAATGATGCGCTGTAAACCGCGCGAATTCCTGATTCTCTTCCATGCCTCATAACTCGATGCTATTGCGCCTGTATAGACTTCGTCTACTGATCCTCTGCACATCGGACAGGTTCCCCTGCTGCCCATTCGGTGGCTAGTGCCGCGTTCTTGGAAAACGAGCGATCTAGAAAGGCAAGTTGTATGGAATTTGTGATTGCATCTGGTGATCACAGCGGCATAGCTGTTCATATTCTCAAGCTCTATTTCGTCCTGGCAGATGCCGCACACTCTATCCTCCGTGGATGCAGGGGGGTACAAGGGGTCGTTAGCGAAGTCCCACGCGGACGCCTCCCAGGGAAAATGGTGGCCTTGGAAATTAGAGTCAACAACTCTCACGTTCGGGTAAGATTCGCTGTGCCACAGATACACTAATGGGGAAAAATAATCGTCACTTCTGCCAGAATCACGGCAAAATCTGCAACAGTAATTGTGCATGGTCAAAGAAGGAACAGTTGTGCCAAAGTCCCGCAATAAGCCCTGATCAAAACAACCGCGATGAAATGCACATCCACATTGCAGGCTGATTTCAGGCTGAGATGTCTCTGTGCAGACTCTACAAGAGGTCGGTGGCAGGCGTCGGTCTTCGTTGTACATTTTCAACCACTACTTAAACGTCGTATTAGTACGCCTCTCCTAATGGTATCAGGCTCGTACCTCTTCAGGAAATGTGCCGGATTGTTGGCGAGTGGCTGGACGTCGGCGCGTGTTTGGCTGTTGACGAGCTTCCTCACGACCCTGGTTGGTAGATCGTTGGCGGTTTGGCGACGGACTGCGAGGAGACGATGGCTGCTGGCTCGACCCGTTGCCTCGCTGTGCATTGGTGGAGGGTTCTTGGCTTGTTCTACTGTCCCGTGCTGTGCGTCTTGGGGTGCGTCGAACTACGGGTGGTGTGTTTTGCCTGGATGAGCCGGCTGGTGGTGATGGTGGCCGCTCTGGTCGTGCCGCACGCGGTGGATTACGCCGCAGGTGCTGACCCTCTGCCTGCAGTCGCCGCCGTTCCGCTACAGGGAGTGGTTGAGGCGGAGGATTTTGACCAGTGGCGGTGTAGTGCCTGTTAATGAAAGCTTGGCCCTCTTTGTAGCCACCCACAAAAGTGCTTCTTGCTATCCACTTTGTGTCGTCCCCCGACTGTAGCTTGATCCACGTCATAGGATGTTGCTGGAGAGGCTCAGGCACAGGCAACAGAGATGCCACGAGAAGGATGCCAAGACGTCCGTCTCTTCGAAATTCGGCAAACTCAGCCTTTTTCATCGGCTGGATTTCATCAATGGCCACACCTGATAGGCCTACATCCGCCATCCTTCGAGCATAAGCAGGACGAGAACCGTGACCTTCTAGGGGACGAGTGGAGAAAATAACAATATTTTTGCTAGGGGCCTTTCCTTCAATTCTTGCCGTTTCCCTGTAGCCGGTGTCTGGATGAATAATTTTAAAGTACTGACGCCCGTTTCGTTCCTGCAATTGGCCGTCCAAAGCCAGAGTCCCGTATGTCGGCTCGCCATCGTCGCTTTCTCCATTGTCGCTTTCAAATTCTCCTTCTGAAGCAAATGTCGGGACACCATCGCCATCATCATAATGCTCCGTGTCTGTCCCACTGTGGAGACCCTGTGGGTTTGGATCGCTGGCAGCATTTCCCCTGCGACGACTTCGGTTGTCTTCCGCGGCGGGTTGCCTGTCACGCAGGCGGCCGCGATCGCGTGGGATCGATTCACTGGGTCGGGCGGGCCGCCCGCCTGAACCGGATGGTCCCGGACGAGAGTCTGGCTGAGGACTTGGATCGCGTGTATCAGAGGAAGCTTCTGTTGTTGGTCGATCCATATCGACATCACTTGTCTCTAAGCCAATCGGGATCTCCTGTTCGTTGGCATCCCCCGACTCTGCGCTATTTCCATTGGTATTTTGCCTTCGCGGGGGTTGCCGCTGTGGATCTTGCCTTGGAGTGGCTTCTCTTTGTGAAGCTTGTCTTGAGGGGGCTCTCCGGGAATCTTGGTTTGGCAGGACCTGCGTTTGAGAGGCCCGCCTCCGACCTTGTGTTTGAGGTGGTGGGGGAGGTTCGTTGCCAGCGGTAAATTCTTCCGCTACATCCTCTAGATTGGATGGCGTCCGCCCAGACCGGGTCCGCGCAAGGCGGGGGCTTTGCTGTCCCTCTCTGACGATGTCTTGATCAGCTCTACTCATTGTAATGATAATGTAGATGCGGGTAAGGTAGATAAGAAAGAAAGAAGTAATAACGTCCTGAAAGGACAAGCTGAGGATTTTATACCTGAATCTCGGCCATTATCTAAGTTTCAAAGTTCAGAAGACGAGAAACAAGCCCTTAGACTCGGGATTCGAAAACAATGCCTTAACGCTCAATACTTGGAGCCAAGTTCCAAGCTTCACGTACCGGAATCTCGCGGTTTATCATTCAACTTCACTTTCTGCCAGTGTAAAATGTATTCCCTTAGTCGTGCATGTTCAGGTTTTCCTTCCACAATTCAACCCCCCCCTTCCCCCCCCAAAAAAAAAAATGTTTGGCATTATCAACGCATTTCAAATTACTGCACTGGTCTTTGTCGCTCTTTACAGCTCGTTGCGACGATGGGATGCGTGGATTATACGTCACTTACAACTCATCGCCCTGAAGTACAGCAATTGTACAGGAAGATTGCAGATATCTACAAAGGATGTAGTAATCTTGCTGCTCTTTGTGGGCGTTAACATTGGTTTGATGCTGCGCCAAATCAGCCACCTCCCAATCCACCAATCTTCTGGCCAGCTCGCGGTTTTGAACATGACCGTGTTATTCCTCGGCGGCAGGACTAACCCACTTGTGGATGTTCTTCAAATATCGGCTGCTACCTTTCAGTTTTATTTTTACTGCATAGCAGCACTAAGTATCGCACAGGCTCTCATTCACGCGTTCAACACCCCCCAAGGAACGACACAGTTCACAACCGGCGTGATAGCACTAGGCTGTGTGCTAGGGTTGATCCTGAGGTACGCAATATCCCACACCGCAGAAAAATGCGGTAGAAGGACTTGCTCAATTTGGATTCGCAAGGTAATGAGTGTGGGTTGTTGGCCTCTGCTCCCTCTCATTACCATAGCCACGGTTTGGCATTTGAACCAGGTTTCTCTTGAGGAGCAATGGGTTTCTTTGGTAGTAAGTTTGATTGGTGGACTGCTATGGCTCACATCTGAATTAATTTGGATGTATAACTACTTTCATCACGGTCGTGCAATCGCCACAATGGAGGGTCGAGACGGCCGTGTCTTGAATATTCAGCTGAAGAAGCCCATCAAAGCCAGACCCGGATATTTCTACATAAGGGCACCCGAGCTGTCGCCTGCGATGCAAAGTCAGCCCATCCATATGCTATGGTGGCAGCCAAATGCACCTTCGATACAGCATTTTGCAGTGTTGACCGACCAGGTGAAACAGGCTCCTTCTCTCGGGCGCTTTCCCATTCGATTGGATGGACCTTACCAGGAAGACCTGCATTTAGGCAAATATGAGGCCGTGATGTTTGTCGCTCAAGGGCCTGCTCTTTCTCGAGTTCTACCGCATCTCCTTTATCTGACCACCAGAATAACGCGAGACAAATTTGCCAAGGTGCAAAGCAATCGGTGGTACCTGGACGGCTTATTCAGTGACAAAACGCGGAAGGTCGATTTATATTGGAAAATGGATCAAAACGATGACATCTCCTCTGTTAGCGCGTATTTCGACGAACTAAGCGACTGCGGAGCTGACAGCAAGGTGCAAGCTTGGATATTCTACCCGGAAGGTCTTCCAAGACAGACAAGACTTCCAAGGCCAAAAGGCAGGCAACACTGGTTTCCATTTGACGGGGACTTTCTACGACAAGTGTCTTCAGCGATTGAAACGCAGTCAAGGAGAACACCAGGGCGAGCGAAAGTAGTCAGTAAGTTCATCGCTATCTGGAAACGATGCAAATGCCCCTTCGCTAACTGTCTAGTTTGTGGTTCCGAAGTGTTCAACTCGACAGTTCGAAGAGACATTAGAAATTACATCCAGGCCGATAACCTGATTAGTCTCAGCGAGCTGGTCACTATGTCTTCGGCGACAAACGAGAAGGGCGACAAGCAACAGCAAAAGCTCAGGAAGACAGATGTCGGGCATGCAGGCCATAGTGAAAAATAGATCTAGGATCCATAAACCTACTACTTCTGGACTACGCTTCAAGCTCTCTAAGTAAAAATTTATTTTCTTAAATATAGAAAACTTGGTTCTTCTGCTGTATTTGCCACATACCATTCCATTCAAGAGCCTCGAGGCCCGCCAGCGTAGACGGGAGGAAGCGCCGCTTTAACTCGGAAAGGACGTGGATCTAAGAGAGCAGATCTGTCAGACAGATTTCAAAATCTGCCAAACTGGAAACGAGAAACTTTTTTAAACCAAAATAAAGTGCTTCTTCCTCTAAATAAAGCTGGCTTTTTTTATCCTCTGCATCAAGCGTCACTCAATGTCATCGGAGACGGTGTAGTTGGTCGGAAAATAAAACGGCTACGGCGAGGCTGCCTTGTCGGCAAACATCCACAGTTGGCTTTCGCCGGCGGAAAGGCATAGATCTTCGTCTCCAGCTCTTTCACATACTGTTCTAAATCATCCACCCTTTGAATCAATGCGGCACAATTCAAAGCACAGCATTGTTGCACGTCAGAGTGGCGCTTAATATCCGAGTGGCCAACAGCAGCCCCGTCAGTTGCCTGCCTCATTGTTTGAACAATAGTATCGTCTGCGTCACCCGCTTCAGGTATGCTTACGAGAAATCGTCACAGAGAATGCTACACCTAGTAGCTCAACAGAAATAACGACACCATCTCTTATATTTATACTTTTTTGCCCAGGTCCTACTGTACCAGTACGTACTACGTACTGCGAACACGTCAGTGATTCTTAACGGTCTATTTTTGGACGATTTTTGATAACAATGCATGGTGTGATTTGTTTCTATTTTTTGCAGCGGAGCAAAGTTCTTGAAGCGGCGCTTCCAGGATTGCTAGTAGATGTGATTAGGACCAGTCACTAACAGGGGAGCCGACGGATCATAGGTGCCCGCTGCAGCGCTAGGTATCACCTGTGCCTTCTAATATGGGCCGCCTGACACCTGACGGAAGTGCTAGGACATGGCAGGAGCCTGCGTGTATAAATATCGCTTCATTTCCCTCCACGTTATGGAAACATAAGTCGTAGTAACGCAACTACCGTAGAGTAGGATGGCCGAAAGCAAAGATGCTTATATTCTTCTCGAAGAAGAGAGAGCGAAGCATGAAGCGACCAAGGCCGAGCTAGAGCAATATCGCAATTGTTGTGAAGGTTGGGAGTCTGCTTACAATGCTTCCTCGGCCATAGTCACTCAGCTCAGTGCAAAGGTATCCTACCTTGAAATGATGTTGTGTGCCGCACAAACTCGCCATCTACAGCTCATGACCGAAAACGGCAGACTCAATCTGACGATCCGGCATTTAGTATGAAGCATCCCCTCAACAATCTACCATATGCACTAATGTTTCTTAGGCTCCATGGAGTTGGATTAGCATCCCACCAGCGAGCTCTTGCCCAGCTCTGGAGTCTGAGGATAACGACTACGAAGAGGTGAAAGAAGACGACACAAAGGGGGAAGGTGATCAAAGTGAATGTTAGTAGCCACTTGGTGGTGGCCAAGGCAAAAATGTGAACAGTAACCGTAATTGTTATTGTAGACCCCATGGTTTCAACTATTCTCAGGAATCCTTGGCTTTTGTTGAAGCCACTGCGGCCTCAATACCTGCGAGCCTGCTTCTCAATGCTTGCACTTCCTTCGAAATTTCGAGGACGTGGGTTAGAACTACCCTGCGCCAGAATCTCGCAGATGCACGATTCTGCTCAGAAACGTCCTGTAAATCTTCAGGCATAGATGCATCATTATCCACCAATGTTAAGTGTGCAATCTGACAATCACAACGCTCTCCCATTGTTACAATAAATTTACCAACTTGCGTTCTGAATATTGATACTAGACTCGGTACGATATGAAGCAAGGCATGAACACCCACGGTCGCTTGTCAACCGTTATATATAATTATTGTCCCAAAGCACATGATCACACAATGCAATCACTTCACACGGCACTCGGCAACATGCAACAAGCAACAAGCAACAAGTTGTATATTATCTATAGAAACACACCTCACTACGAGACATTGACCGGGACACCCAATCGCAACACGACATCAGACCTGTTGGTGATGACATCTTGTGAGCATCAACCCAACACTCACGCCTGAGACTTATCTGCACGGCACGCCCCAGTCACAGTTTGTATCACTGTGATGGTTGTAGCGGCTATGGTTGGGCCCAGGGCTGGTTTAGTGTTGCCCGCTGTGGAAGAGGCTATCTGAGTTGATGGAGTTGTTGTAGTGGGGACGGCGGTTGTGGGAACAGGTGTGGTGGTGGCTGTATTACTCGTGGTGGGGTCCGGCAGGGGAACCAAGGCCAAACAACTTACAGGATTGCACGTTCCAGGTGTGGTTGGATTAGGTTGCGTTGGCGCTGATGTTCGTGGACCTAGCGTATTCGCCGTGGGGTTGACAGTGGTTGCACGCTTGGTATGGTCGGTGTTGCCGCCCGGCCAGGTTGACGCCGTTGACGATCCGCCAGAAGCAGTCTGGTCAAGAAAGAACCTTGTTGTGAGGCTGGCTACGGCCGTTGTCATGGTAGTCGTGATGGCCGTGGTCCCACTGGTCATTGTCAAAGTATTTGTGACAACGGTCGCGACAGGCTCAACGCACCCCAAGCGGCCCTCCAGGTATCTATTTATGGCTTTTGCGTCACCGCTACCCCGGCTGTTTGCAATCACAGCGCTGTTGCACATCGGCGATGGTTGCCCAACACACAGCCTGTTTGTCGTTAGCTGGCGTCGATCGGGTGGGATGTTTGACACAAATACCAATGAATGGAGGCAGCGCCAGCCGGGGCTTCGGAGGGAAGGTTGAATTCGGCAATTTGGCGCCCTGAACAAGCCATTTGCCCAAACTGAACAGTTATTGGCAGAAATTCGTCGTTCTCAAATTGCAGGATTGCTTCGCAGGGGCCTACGCTGTTAGACGCGCTGTCGACGCTGCTCCAAGTTCAGTACGGAAGGCCAAATTTAGAAAGACCGGGAGTATGCACGCACTAAGCAGACACCAATTCACCAGCCTTCAGGGGCAGCGGCGGATCAGACTGGCAAATTGTTGGTAAAGTCGCCATGCCAGCGGCAACATTGCATGCTCCAATGATAGTAAAGAACCACATATTGTGGAGTGTTGAGTGAAGCTGCTCAAAATAGAAGTAGTTTGCAAGCCAGACAGGAGGGGTCTCGGAGAAATTTATAAGTCATTTATGGCCACTGGTTCTGAGGCTTTGATTCTTAAAATTGGGCACTTCAGATCTTTGCAACAGTTCTTCTAGATGCAGGATGCCAGCTCTCTTCCCTAGGCTTTCACTCTAGCTCACTCTCGTTCTGGCTATAAGAGACACCCTGTGCGTGCCCCTGATGACAATGGACAAACTTAACTCACTCAAAATGTACTCCGAATCAGACTTCACACTTCCTTTTGAGCAGATTTTAGACTGCGGCCCGGCATCCATGGCCCCTGAAGCACCAATGACCGATTCACTTGGGGCTCCGTTGACTTCCGAGAAGCAGTAAGTGCCACATCCCTAGTAGGTCCGAGAAGCATCCTGATTGGGCAAGTATCCTTCAATGTATACTTCAGAAACTAGAGCACCTCGAGAAGGATGTTGGTCAGAGTACACGTCTGGAGAAGAGGTTTGATACAGTCGATAGAGAGCTATCAAATAACTCCAGACTTGAGGGGATTGAGAAAGACATTGGAAAGCTGCGAGATTCCATCAATAGCCTAGCAAATGACTTGAGGAGTTTCTCCGTAGAGGTGAACATGAGGCTCAAGGAAGCGAACTACCCTGCGGAATGATGAGATGGTGCGGAATCTAGAAATGAAACCCAGGAAACTAGACACTCCTGTAAAGTATATATGTAGGACTATTTCCCTTCGACAGGCCTCGTAGCTGCAAATCCCATAAGGAGCACCATGGACCGCCATAAAACGCTGCCTCCAGTACCTACTCGCCAGCAGGACCCTGAGCAACTTGGCTCGTTCTCACCAGAGACATACATCCAATTGCTGGAAGACGAAAACGAGCAGCTGCGGCTTCGCAACCAAGAATTAATTAAGCAGATGCGTGCATTAGAAGCCAAATTGGCTGCAGAGATACAGACTAAGGCGAGTTTGTCTGAAAATTTGAAGGAGACGAAGAGTGAAATCAGGCGTCGCGATGAGACCATCGCCAACATTGCAGGAAGAATCGTCCAGGAGTTTCAGCGCTATGCCGAGTCCGTACAAGGTCAGTCTGTGGAAGAAGGATACATTCCGATTGGCTATAGCTATTTCGATTCAAGTTCTTGAAATTAGTTTGAACAAATTTCAGATTCTACGAAATAGATCTTAAAATGAACCATTCTCCCCTCCAGGTTCTCAAAACCAAGATGAAAGTCGTAATTATGAGGCAGCATCCAGGGGACAGTGAGTGACTGGTTGAAACACGCGGACTCATGGCGGCAGGCTACCATATTTTTAGCAACTTCGGGCCGGATCTCAGGGCCGGCGGCTAATTCTTTCGGCGCGACTGTCTGGACGCGTCCTGCACTACTATATAAACTCCCTTATGTGCGGTTCCGGTTCTTCAATTCAGCAAACAATTTCCTAGATTCTCAAACAGCTAGAAGGATCACGATGAAGACCCCAGTTGACAAACAATGGAAGCAGAGGACATCCGGCATCATGAAGAAGGCACATGGCATGCACTGGACTTTCGGAGTCAAAGTGGCCCTCTACCTGGAGCGAGACGGTGAGCTATTCGTATACCGCTCTCATGAAGACTTTGCCTGGGAAGCAGCTACCTTCCTGGCAAAGCAAATCCTAACTCCCAACGACTTCATAACCCTTGCACAAGACATGAGTTCCAGGCGGGCTCAGCAGTCCACCCCGCTTCCATCATCAGAGCAGGGTCCGCCGCACACACCAGTTTCCTCGTCAATTCCCACGCCAGTTTCCACGCCAGGTTCCTCAGAATGTTCAGTCACTGGTTCTAGAGCACCTCGTCGAACAAGGTCACATGCGACAACGCTCTTTAACATAGCAAACTAGACTAGCCGTGCTACAGTCTCTTGTAAATTATCTATCTGTTCCTTCAATGAAGATTTCGGGTGATCATTCGTGTCTAAACATGGGAGAAGATCTGTAGGGCAGCTACACAGCTCTCTAGTGCCCGTAGCAAGTGTCCCATTAAGCTTCACAGTGATTATAGATCTTGGAGAATGTAGCAAGACTTCCAGGCGTCGCAAAAGCGGTCTTCCGTTCTTCAACCCCTCTAATATCTGATCAGTACACAGGAGGAAATATCTAACTTGACCGCTCTCGTGAAACTGAATGTGAACCCTCCTCCTTCGCATCCTCATGGCGATGTCGAGTAAATGTCGTCCCGCGGGCAGTCTACACTTGACCCAAAGTACAAAGCGAGCGGGGAAGAGATCGTAGAAAGTCGGAATTCCCTCCCTTTGAACATAAAACAGAGCCGATATGAGCTCATTTGCCATGCTCAGCGTCTCCGGGTAATTACTGTTGTGACATTGTGTAATTACGTCGATACGGCCATCCGGCCATATGCGATTAGCCTCAATGAAAGCGCGAGCGGCGATGTTGTCGACGCCTTGGAACAGAATTGAGAATTTTTGCAGCCATTTCGATGATTTTGTAATGTAGTTTTGGCAAATTGCTAGACGGCTGTCTGTATTGTACAAAACCAGCCTTATCTTGGCATCAAGAAGGTCACTTCTCGGGAATCTCAACCCTTTGCCAAAGAACAGGCTCTTGTCATCAATCCTAACGCACTTCAGCTTCGGTAGGTGATAAATGCAGTCCTCGACGGCAGCTTGATTGCAAAAGATCATTACCATGAAAAAAGCGCCTATGCCGCTTCCTAAGACGAGGTCAAAATAATCCTCAAGGCGGCCCGACAGCGACGATCGAAGATCCTTCAGGAACATTGCGATCGGCAGTGCATCGTCAACGTTTCCATGAAGGTTGAGAACACGAATACCGGCCGAAGGCGGCTTCAGAGCCGTTTGCACTGAATTAACAGCTCCGCATAGAACGCAGAAGTGCATCTGGTATATGTCGATGCCCTCTTCGCTTTTCTTGCCGTTGGTCTCCGTGCAATTATCGCATACCCTGTGGCCGCATGATAGGGTAGTCGCTGGAAAGCGACAGAGACACACGAGACATAAATCTGCGGGCAACGTAATTTTGCTACTGGATGAAAGAGTACGCATCGAGCTTGCTAGAAGTGTTTGTCTTTCCGAGGGTTCGGCCTTCATAAACTGTACAAACAGTGTTCTGACATCTGCTTTAAGAGTTACCGGTTCTATGCTGCTTAACATGGGCGAATAAAATTCGTCGAACCAGTCGGTGGAAGATAATTCCATTAATTTAGGGTTCAACATACGACCAACTCGCCGTCTATGCTGATACGTTTCTAACAATAGAGAATTGGCTATGGCGCTGCAGGCCGATTCGTAGAGAGTGGCGTCGTGCATTGTCAGGCGGACTAGTTTCTCTGCACCCCATGATAGTTGACCTGGCAAGGGGTTTGTGCGCCATGCTTGTTGAAAACTGAAAGTCTTCCGGTGGTCTTCAGCGAACTGTGAACAGGTCGAGCGCAAGAGGTGTTTCACGTCGCAATTTCGGAATGTTAGGGCTGTGTCATTGTTTCGAGTTGCCTGTGTCCACTCCAAAACGTGATCAGCCGACGTTCGCGACCTGCAGCCACGCATCAGCCGAATTCCTGCAAAGCAACTACGCCATCTCTTCTCTGCCTGACTAAATGAGAGCCCCTCGAGGGGACTGTAGTGTGACATGAGTTCTGCTGCTAAATCTCGTTCAACGTCTCTCAGAGCAATCTTTGGCTCGTATTCCGAAACAATTAGCACCTGTGGTCTGCAGCGAATAGAGGAAGCAAATGACAGGTCCACCCAACGAGCCAAGACTCCCACAATGGTGAGAATATCCCAGTAATCGTTCTGAATGAAGACCACGGCTTCGCAAAGCGGAGACAGAGCCCTGGCATAAAACTCGTGGGCAAGGTCCTCGGGGCAGCCGTACGATTCTACCTGTCTTCTGGTCAAATTTGGCGGACAAGGGCCTGCCTTCATCGCAGGGTATGACTTCTGATGATGAAGGTGGCAATCCAGCAGAATCGTCTTGGCAAATCGGCACATGCGAACTTGTCTGGGTGCTTCTGCCCCGTTACATCCCCCCGTGCAAAACAACAAAAGCAGTTTGGCCTGCCCATCGGGCCGATTGTCAAAGCTCTGATAGGGCTGATGGAATTCCTGAAGCACAGGCGTCCTGAAGTCATTGCCGCCTCGCACAATGTCAATCCAGGCCGACATGATGGAAGAGTTGCTGACCGCTGTCAAGACTCCGTCGGCGGATCGCTGGCTGAAATATCTGCTTGCACGTCTGTTATCTGATATCTATGTTCTCGGATACTCGTGCTTCGCAAGTTGCAAAGCTAGAATACGTAATCTTGGAACCACGATTCACCGCTGCCATCTGGCTGTCCAATTGCAAATTCTTACAGCTGACTACCTGGGATGACCGCTATGGGAACCCCTCATTGTATTTACCTAACAAGTCCCATTTCTTCCCCTTACATGTAGCCTGTGCATCATTTCCATCATATCCTTGTCGTTTGGGTTCATCTGAGGGTGGAGTTGCTCAACTGCCCCGGCCTCTGGGATCCGGCACAGGGCAACGTGCTTTGAAACCATGTTTTCTGATCCGTTTTCTCATGGCACTTTCAGTATGGGCTTAGTCCTGGCATCCGAGCCATTGCTTTGTTCTTCCATGGGGCTGCATATGTGGAGGTTTTGCCGAGAGTTGATCAATGGATATGGAGTCGGTGATCGCCATATTTCTGGGCGGTTGTGGGGCAACTCCAGACGGGCTGAAGCGGTGCGCGTTCAAGTATCCGGTAGAACTAGAACAATTCATAGAAGGTGCATTCATTTGTACAGAACTGTTAGTTATAGGTTTGCCAGTTTTTAGTAGTAGCAATAATACAGATGACATCCAATTCAAATCATTTCTAGTTAGATAGTCCTAATCCCCCTTATATCTAGCTGTTCCATCATGTCGGTAACATCTTTGCCCGCTGCGTCTATGTGATAGCCAAGCTCACTATCCCCGGTCTCTGGGATCTCGAGTATGGGAGCATTATTAATATTAACACTCTCGGGGCTCTTCCATAGCCCATTCATGTTGAGCTTATTTTTGTCGTTGGAGTCATTGTTTTGTTCTCTGGTGGGATTGCATACGCGTCGGTCTTGTTTAGAGCAGTGAAACGGGTACGGCGTCGGTGGTCGGGTCACCTCGAGGGAATGGTGGGGTAACTGCAGAGGAGTAGGTTTCTTGGCTTTGGACCGCTGGGTGCTCCTGTATCCGGTGCACAAAAAACAGTTCATAGTGGTTGTGTGTTATGGTGTACTCCCTTCCTTGGGCTTGCCTTAACCCATCCTCTTGCTGCTTATATATTCTTGCTAAGGATTAAAAGACCTTGGTTCTCATTATCAAGATCTAAGAACTCAGCCAGTAGTATTCCAGAATCAAAACTCGTGATCTTGTTTATTAGTTTCTGGTTTTTAGGCGCCATTGCAGTCAAACTAGACTAAAAACATCTGGTAGAGGAGGGCGCGCATTTAGGCGGACCTGGCTGATTAATAGTGGCTCTCGTCTGAAAACTCAAATTTAAGTAACTACTGGAACCACAGAATCTAGTACTAAGAACTGAACTGTAGTTTCTTGGTTTTGTATGTGTTCAGCTACTGCCACGCTATCCATCGAGACCATTGAAAGCCCCAGACAGGGACTCGCAGGGAGCACCACTAACGATCCATCCACATTATCTAGCCACGTCAGATCTCAAAATTTAATAACTAGGTTCGAAGAACTTGTTAAACAGATTCAAGTATTAAGATCTCTGTTATAGCGTCCAAGTAGCCACGACATGAGTCTGCTGGAGGCCGCAGGAAAGACAATGTCCCGCCTGGAAGCGAGGCAACATCACCCACTGCGAGCTTAAGCCGCGAGCCCGTAACGGTGCGTTTATGAGCGTGCCATAAGGGCCTGATAAGCTATATGCTGACATTCGATATGGGCTCATGCTACGACACAACACAGGGGCTCAGATATCGCCAAACTTAGAGAATGTAACTGCCAAGACTGCCTAAGATAGTTGGACACAAAGCCGCTTTTCACCTAGGCCGAGGCAGGAGGATAGCATTATGGCAGACATTTGCAAAGAGATTTATTCTTGATTCAACCTTTAATAACGACCAATATTACATGTCCCCAACCTTATCAATTCTCATGCACTCCATTATGTCCCCCGGTGAAATCATCGTACGACCTGTTGTTGCTGAATCTTGCGTCAATTGGCTGCCGATAGAGGTAGTTGCAGTTCTTCTGGGAGGTGTTCCGAAGCTGGGAGTAGAACCGTCCTCATTAAGTGGACAATCAGTCAAGCCAAGCGACCAACAATTGTTCGGAGACGATGCTTGTTGAACATCCGGGACGAGGATGGACCTCGGGCTTTCTGATTGTGGCTGCCGCATACGCCTTCGATTCAGAGCAGACTGTGCGGCAGAAATCACAGCAGAATCTGAGCCCAATCGTCTGTATGAGGTATCTAATCCTTCAAGGTCCGTAATGGCAGATTGCTGTTGTATTTCGGCGGACGCTGCTGAAGTGCTCGTCGAGCTCAAATGTAGGTCATGTGCTCTGAGTATCGTGTCTTGGTCTATGACGCTGTTCTCCTCAGGAAACCCGGCAAAAAAGGAACGCATGAAATCGCGTTGCACAAACATAGTGCTGGGGTACAAGCAAATCTCGTTCTCCCTGAGCATTCTTGGCAGAAATAAATTGTTTGCTATATACCGATACGAGCATGTCAAGGGTCGACCACATCGTCTTTTTACAACACTCTCTTGAGATTTGCAGGGAAAGCTTTGGCTCAGAACAGGTAGCAGAGTAGTATTCGTAATAGAACGCAACTTAGACTCAATTGTAGTAGAATTAAATCCTTGAGCTTGCGCGTGTAGTAAAAACGTCTTTAGTGTTGACTCGTCGGTGCCTGCATGGATTGGCTGGATCCCATGCTGCACAATTGGTCTTTCGGTAGACAGATGCGGAAAGTTTCTCAAAGCCGATATAAAAAGTACCTGAAAAGCCAAAGAGAAGCTTGGGGAACAAGTTATTGGATAGAATTGATGTTCCGCGTATTCTATTAAAGTCTCCCTTGGTTGCCATATTTCTTGCATTGCCTGAGCCACAGTTTCGTGTTTGCCCAGTGGGCGACCATCCAGAAGATGGTCCCGGAGTATGCGCATACCAACTCTCAAATACTTCATGTTGCCGTGAAAGGTCTCAATGCTTGGAATAACTACGCCTATCCCGAGCAGCTGCTGCTCAATTTGTCCGCGTAGATGAGAATCTGAAATGCTGCCGAAAAGCTTTCCAGATCGCATGAGAAGCCGTACCTTATCGTTGTCGGCATAGCTTGCGGACGGGCATAGGAGTGTAAGCTCTTTGACGGTTTCATTATCAGCTGCCATACGTACATCCGGATTATTCAGGGTAATTTTTCTCCACGTCTCTTTGATGTGGCGCAGATAATTGTATATTTCTTCAGGGCACCTGTCAGCAAAGTGCTTATCTATGTTGCCAAGTTGCCAGCCATTGCGAAGACCAGGGTAATCCGTTAACTCGTACAACAGTTCAGACATTACTTCATCTTCCAGTATCCTCTTGAGAGCCCCTTTCTTGTCTTTAGATAAGTGCAGGTGCCAGTAATTCTCGTTTTCACGCTGGCGCATTCGTCGACATGCAAAGACATGGCGAAACACGTCGCCATCAGAAAGCTTCATCTGATGAGAGCTCTGATCAATGTGACGTAAGAGCAAAATCTCCGGATCGCTTCCCTCCGGTATACGAAATATTCGCACACTCCACCACTTTTCAGGTCCGAAATTCCGCATGGCTGCTTCATAACGTTGTCTACCATGCAAACAACGCACATTTCCAGTCGGCTTTAGTCGCGGAAAAGGAGACTGACCATGAGCCAAAGTCTCCAACTCGATCCCTGGTGTTTGTGTGAGGATAAGAGCAAGCTCACTTGGTGACACAAAGACAGGAATTTGGTTTTCCATAGCATCCGGATCACACCTTTCCTTGAAGATGGCTGCTAGGCAATCAACAGCGGCCAGTTCTTTGTCACGGGCGAAGGGAAAGGTGAGATTTCGCAGTTGGATTTGAGCGTATCCAAGTTCATAACTCTCCTTGAAAGGCGTGGTGGATTCCATGTTGGGTGTTGCAGGTTGTATTGTAATTGAAGAAAATTCTCTCGGTCGATTAAAGAACAGCCCAACGGAAGCAAAGAGGTCAATTATGTCACATCTTATATAGCAATTTGAACGCAGCCAGAAAGAATATCACTGAGTTCTGCGATTCAAGAATTAAAATCCAGGCTGTTGGGAACAAAGATCCAAAAATTTAGATACCGAAGACTAGGATTCAAGAGCAAAGAACCCAGAACTGATCCAACACCACAGTACCACTATGAGCGCTGCTGCCCCCCGTAAATGGCAGTTCCCCTGTGGATAGCACTGTTCTCTCTGTCCCCAGTGGATGTCAATCCTGTTCTCTGCTGTCCCCAGTGGATGGCGATCCTGTTCCCTTCTATCCCCAGTGGATAGCACTGTTCTCTGTTGTACCCCGTGGATGGCAGACCCCCGCTGCTGTCCCCAGTGGATGGTAAGCCTATTCTCTTCTGTCCCCTGTGGATGGCAAGCCTATTCTCTTCTGTCCCCTGTGGATGGCAAGCCTATTCTCTTCTATCCCCAGTGGATAGCACCGTTCTCTTCCGTCCCCAGCGGATGGCAGAACCCCGCTGCTGTCCCCAGTAGATGGCAATCCTGTTCTCTTCTGTCCCCAGTAGCAAGCCTATTCTCTTCTATCCCCAGTGGATAGCACTGTTCTCTGCTGTACCCCGTGGATGGCAGTCCCCCGCTGCTGTCCCCAGTGGATAGTAAGCCTATTCTCTTCTATCCCCAGTGGATAGCACTGATCTCTCTGTCCCCCGTGGATGGCAAGCCTATTCTCTGCTGTCCCCAGTGGATAGCACTGTTCTCTGCTGTACCCCGTGGATGTCAATCCCCCACTGCTTTCCCCCCTCGTTGATAGCGTCTGCTGTTGTTCCAGGAAGACCAGCTTGCCAATTGGACGACCAAATACATCAATGCTTTACTTTGCACAGTATGATGGAACTGCAGGCTATCCTTTTTATGATTTTCGTTGCGTTTGGAGCAGAACAGTCAATTATCCTATTTAGTGGTTGTAACTATTATCCACAAATCCTCCTTACTTCTTCAGGTGAGTAGATTGTGCGACCGGTTGTCGTCGAACCTTGTGAATATCGGCTTCTGGAATACATTTCTGTGGCTCTGGGTGAGGAGTGCAAGGGCGGACGGTCACTATGCGCCTGTTCTGCTGGGTGTGCTGGTGAAAGCAGGGACCGCTCGCTCTGGCACTCTTGGTAGAATACGGTGTCGGCAGGGCGGATGGTGTTGTCTGGACGTAGTTCGTCGTTTGGACTCTGCGACCCCGTTATTTCACGGTCAGTTTGAAGCTGTTGGAGCTCTGGCCTGGTTGGAGTGTCTGGGAGGATGGCCGTTGCCATCGGCAGGCTCGTTTCTGCAGCCACTATACCCATGACTCTGCCGCTGTCGTCGTGGGCAAATTCGTGGAAAAAAGAGCGCATGAAATCGCTCTGGATGAAATTGATGGTAGGGTATGCGCCAATTTCACTTTCCATAAGCATCTGGGGCAGAAAAAGAGAGCGGGATATGAAGTTATAAGAGCTAGTTCTCGGACGGCCACATCTCCGCTTAGGTATTCTTTCTTGTAAGCCCTCGTACCCTTGACCACCGCTCGGAGGCGCGTTGCTGGGAGGAACTTGGCGCAACTTTGACTTGATCTTCTCGGAATTAAATCCTTGGGCTTGCGCATGCCTCAAGAATCGCTGTAGACAAGACTCATCAACACCCGCATTAATAGGCGGCAATCCACTCTCATGAATTGGCCCTTCGTCAGATAACTTCGGGAAGTTTCTGATAGCCGATATAAAAAGTACGTGATACGATATAGAGAAGCTTGGGGAACAGGTTAATGGATAAAATTGATTTTCTGCATGTTCGATCAAGGTTTGATGCGGTTGCCATGATTTTCGCATAGCCTCAGCAACACTTTTTTCTGTGGGCAAAGCATCCAGCAGATGATTTCGAAATATCCGCATACCAAGGACCAGATACCTCATATTTTCGTGAAAGGTCTTGATGCTTGGTATAATTACACCTATATTTAGCAGCTGCAGCTCAATTTCAGCACGGAGATTGGCATCAGAAACATCGCTCCAAAGTTTGCCTGAGCGCATCATGTTCCGAATTTCTCCCCGCTCAACATGGCTAGCAGAAGGGGCAAGACGTTGGAGCGCTTGAACCGTTACAGTATCAGTCGCCTGTCGGATTCGTGGATTGCATAGTGTAATTTTCCCCCATGTGTTATAGATATGGGTAAGGTAGTTGCAGATTTCTTCGGGACAACGCTCACACAAATGCTTCTTCATATTTGAAAGCTGCAGGCCGCTGCGGAGACCAGGATAGTCAGTCAGCTTGTACATTGCTTCGGCCACAAGATTTTTCTTCATGAGTCTCCTGAGGCCAGTTTTCTTATCTTCGCTTAGGTGTAGATTCACATGATCAATATGGCCCATTTGACCCGCTCGCCAATGAGCATACGTTCGGCGAAAGACCTCGCCATCCGAAGGTGGCGTCTCAAATGAGTGATCGTTTATCACTCGTTGAAGCAGATTCTCCGGATGGTGTCCCTCAGGAACAAGAAATACTCGAACGTTCCACCATGCTTGTGGTCCTAAGGTCCGTATGGCGGCTTCACATCGTTGCCTACCCTGTAAGCATCGCACATTTGTGACGGACTGGAGCCGCGGATAGGGATGCTGGTCTCGCATCAAATCAACAAGGCTAATATTACATTGCGCATATACTTGCTCGAGCTCACTTGGCCAGAAATAAATTGGAATCTGGTTTTGTTTGGCGACTGGATCACATTGTTCGTTGAACACCCTTACCAGACGGTCAATTGCAGCCGGTATTTTATGACGAGAGTGCGGGAAGGTGAGGTTTCGCAATTGGACTTGAGCTCCGCCGAGACATTGATCCATAATGGAGACAATAGTTTATAAAGTTTGAGTTGTGAAAACCATGCATGGCTTTTTCTTACGTGTCGTACGGAATACTTTATACTTTACGGCGGGCTCTGTGACAGGCTGTCTCAGCCTCTTTTGGGAGCAAGCATCATGTTCCTGTCAGATCTTTGGAAATGTAAGTCCAGATTCAGGAACTTGGTTGTTCGAGAAGAGACGTGGGCCAGTCGTGACATCGTTATCGAGATTAGTCGGAGACCGCAAAAACAGGTCGCAGTGGCGATATAAGATGCCAGATTATGGATCCAAAATTCCAAATCTTGACACTCAGATTTGAGATCTTGCAGCTAATCTGTGATGGTCAGCTCCGGCAAGGCTCGCACCCTAGGCGATGGACACCCACCCATACCATTCTACAGTGGCATGGCCAAGTTTACTGGGTATTAGCGCGTGCTTCGGGGTCGGAAAGCTTTGCTATGCTTCATAAGTATGTTTGCAGCACAACCACTGAAACTCACATGAAAGCAAAAGATGAGCGAGCACTGGGCTTCATATTGGGCACGAAGCGCCTAACTTCGCTAGCATCCTGCGAAGTGTGTTCTCAGTATCTACGTGAGCGGTCTCTAGCCTCTGCATTCTTGCTATTATGTCGGCTGCTCTTTCTGAAAGTCCGAGAAGGGCATTCTTCTTCTCAGTATCTGTCCTGCCGGCTTTTAGCTTCTCCATTATTGCCTCTATGTATGCCACTTTTTCGGAAAACGTGATGAGGCCGTTCTCCCTCTCAATGTCTACTTCGACGGCCTCTAGTTTCTCCATCATTGCTTTTAAGTCTGTTTTGCTCCCTGAAAGCTCCAGGGCATTCTCTTGTTGAGCTAGTTGACCTAATAATAGGCGCACGGTCTGGACTATAGCTTGATTGCCAACCAAGTCTTCAAACTTACTTTGCCGCAAGACTCGGTTTCGTGCATTTCTGGCTGCGAGGTTATACTCAAGGTTCAGTTTCTCCACGCTGAGTCTGTTTTCAGTAGCATTGGTAGTAAAGTAAGACGTTCGACGACCATCTCTCGTCACTCGTATTACATCTGCGGAGACTTGAATGCAGGGCGTGCTTGTAGATGATTGAGGTTGCAAGTTCATGACGAAGATTACTCAAATTTTGGCCTGAACTGGAGTAGAAACTTTACCTTTACACACCACAGCCAAGGGGAATCGGTCCCTTTTATAGCTTGGAAGAGTTCAACGAGGCACTGGCACGGTATAAGTGTTTCTGTTAGGGCGGGGGGAAACTCTTTAGTAGTACTGAGGGCGAAAAACGAGTGGAGGTGGTGATTATGAGGGTGCTTTGAGATATCGTTAGTACAAAGGGTGTACGGTCCATGTCGTGGCCGGAGTGTATTTACATGTCCCCACAACTTTCACCCCCAGCGCTAGTACAAAGCGAAAATAATGTTGAGGCCTACATAGACTGTTACGAGGTTGCCTAGAAGAAGTCTGGGAATTGCGTGCTGTCGAAGTACAATGCACCACCAGCGTGGACTTCGAAATTATGCGGGGAGGGTGTCGCGATATGACCATTCTTCACATGGGACAGCCATTGACATTTAGTGACAAGGACATCGGAAAACTGATGGGGCCTAGGGCGTTGGCCCTGGTATTTTTAACTTGTCCCATTCTTGTGAAATGACATCAGCTGCTTGATGAAGCGCGCGCCAAAATCATGCGACCAGTTTGTCGGCCGAATTATTCAGGCCTTTTTGACAAACAGGGATGCTCGGCTTTGTGATCTTCCGATTGCTCAAGTCTTGTTACCTGGCTGCCTGATGTGGAGAGAAGAAGTTCAAGGCGTAGATGCAACAGTTCATTGATCAATCTCTTAGGGTGCCCGATGCGCGACCCCTAAAAAGCCCCGGACTTGGACCTTTCTGCCTGACAATCTCACTGGCCGATTGTTCTGAAGTCGTTCATGCAACGTACTCCGTGCAGCAGGCATGCAATATTGGGCGGCTGTCACCCCTTTGCTTCGTAGCATGCATTTATGTTCTGCAAACACGCATATTTCGTAGCCTTTTTGGTTGACAAAGGTGAATACACCGCAGTCCAGCACTTCAAGCCTCTCTCTCTAAACGTAGAGGGACAGCGCCCCTCACCCTTGCGCAAAGCGTTGTACGCAATTGGTCATGAGCCATTGGCCAGGGATTCAAACCCGTCTCGTTCGGTGAGATTGTGTCCGTAACGGGTATGCTCTTATCGGCCCCCGAGCTGGAGCATGCACGAAGGCGTTAACTTGAACTAAAATTGGGAGCAGGTTTAAACACGAAGTTAGTCTGGGGAAAAGCGAAGATGGTAGAGACGCGTGAATATGGATGACCCGCTACAAACAGTTCATCGCAGAAAACTCAGTGGATGCGGTAACGATGACGGTGACAGTGGCGGCGACGATGATGGTGGGAGAAAGCGATGACGGTGAAAACAGCCGAACTGATGGTGTAAGGCCATGAACCCAGTACAGAAGGGTCAGTGAAGACAGCTCAGTGAAGATGGCTGGCTTAGTGCAGACGGCGCAGTACAGCCGGCCCAGTGTAGTGCAGTGGCTGACTGAACGAGGTAGACACCATGAGAGGCTTGGTTGAGGCACATGGTCCAATGAGCAAGGTTCGTTATGTAAGCTCAGTAAGCACACCTCAGTGAACACTGACAAGAAGTAAGATGGGATACGCGAAGATCCTAGTAAATACCCGCGGCTCAACTCTTTCCACTAGAAATGGCCAGCACAGATCTGGGGGCTTTCTTGCATGTCCATGGGCGACGACGAGCAAGGACTACAGTAGCTACAAAAATTGCACATGAAAGGTCGGTTTCCATACCCCAGGTCTTCTTTACCTCTCCGGGTCGGGGGGCGTATTCGATGCCTTTTCAGCTGTCTTACTCTAGACGTCCAGTCCCTCCTTTATTTCTGCTTCCTTGTCTCTGTGTTTTGCTGAGAGTTCGAGAATCGCATTGTGTTCTTGAGCTAACTTTTGTAAAGTCGAGGTCGAGGCATCGGCTGCAGGTTTCATTTTTTTAGCAAGCCTGCACGCCCACGCCTCTTTAACTCTCGGTTTCGTGCTACTCGGGTGGCGAGCTTGTACTCCCTGGCCAATTTCTCCAAACTTAGTCTTTCCTCATTCCTGCTGGTAGTAAAGTATGGCATTCGACGACCGTCTCCCGTCACCCTCATTACGTCTACGGGGACCTGGATGCAAGGTGTGTTCGTGGATGATTGAGGTTTCATTTGCGGGAAGAAGATCAATCATCATCAAGAAATGACCTGAACTGGGGCTGGATAACTTGTCCTTACGCACTGGTGACCATAGGGGGACCAGTTTCTGTTCATAGCCTCTCGACGGTTTCACTGAGAATCCCGACGCAGCGTCGACGTTCTCTTTAGAGCCAAGAGGGAAACTTGGCGGCAATGCTGCAGGTGACGAAAAAAAAGAGTGCAAGGCTGATTACGAGGCTGCTTTGAGACGTTTGTTGGTCCTACATTTGGCCCGTCCAGTCCAGGGTGGGTGTGCCCCATATCATTGAGAACGTCTATCTACATCCCTGCGATTCTCGCGTAAGTATAATGTGAAGTTAGCAACGAATCTCTGTAGGTGCTGCCTCCCCGGCTGCCTACAAGAATTCTGATAACTTCAGCTGCTTCTGAAGTACAGTGTACCTGGATGGACTCGGGCATCATCCAGGTTGCAGCGAATGGACGATTCCGCACAAACAAGCGCCAGCCATGGCACACCCGTTGACACTTACTGACAAGGGGCTCGGGGTGGGGAATGGGTCAATAACGAGACCTTGAGTAAACGAGTCTAGATTTTGTGATATATCACTTCGTGTGATTGTCCTCATGATATTGCTGGTTTGCTTGGTCGGGGTGACGGGGCTGGGAGGTACGTGTGGGAGAATGGACAACGCCGAGTAGTGGGCGATGGCCAGTGGCTCAGCGTTGAGGATCCTGTCTCCTTGGGTTGGATAGCCTCCGATTGGTCAATAAAGCACCAGGGGGGCAGGCGTCATCACCCGCTGTTAACTGACGAACTACCCGAGACGGATGTTAAATGCATGGCAACAGTTAGCCCAATTTATTTTGGCTTCTTGTCAGCCTGAGCGTTGCGCCCTTCGCCGTTTCAATGACGGGCTCCCGCGTCTGTCGTTTGATTGGCCGCAATTGCATCCATGGCATTAATTGTTGTTGGTTTGACAGTCAACAGCAGTGTTGCACGGACAGACACCCTCTGTCAATAATGATGGAATTGTTGGCCTGTAGTTATTTCATTCCTGCGAATCTCTGTTGCATGACTTCCTCCCATATTCCTCCTGTCCTCTTCTGATTCATTTCAAAATTTTGCCAATTGACATTGCAGGCTTGGTTTTCTCCCTCAAAGATGGGTTCCGAATTTGAAGCGATTGCCACCAGCCTCCAGGACGAATGCACCACATGCATGGAGGCATTAGACTCAGCCGTGGGCAGGCTCCAACGACTTCTTGAGCACAATACACAGGGGAAGCTTGACATCCCCGGACATATCCACCGCGTGTCGCGAGCCATCAGTGAGCTCGATAAATTCCGACACGCTCAGGCTCAGTCTATAAACCAGGACGGTATCTACATACATTGGCCACAACTACAAGAAGTGTTGCGGGTGTGTTTCAGTGCTTACATGCATTTGCCACAACTACAAGAAGTGCTGCAGGCGTGTTTCGGTGTTCTATACATAACTAAGCTTTGTGTGCATTCTTTTGAACTTACGGTGCAGCACCGCGCCGTCGCTGGGGGTTCCCAGATGGATGAGGCTATAAGTTGGGCATTGGACCGAAAAGTCTCCTCTAAACTATAAGCCGCAACAGAGAACGACAATGCGCGAATAGTGATTTGCATCTAGGGTTACAAGAAGCTACGAGCAGGCGATCGGGTTGAACTTGGAAATAGGGTAGACTGACAATTTAAACTTCCAATCGGCAAATATACGCGCTTGACAAGTTGCTTATATTTTGACTGCCCTGTGATTAGCCTAGGGTGCGAGACGCAGCTCCTAGTGCGGAAGTTTTATTCTCTCGACGTTTCCTATCCACGGTGTTGGGTGTCGCTCTACGCCGACGACATCTGTTTAGGATGTGTGTTGGGTCGCTGTCTTCTGTCGCATAATGGCAGGACCCCACCCGCACCCAGAGGAGCCCTGTCGCTCTGCGCCCTCACATGCAGTTCTACAATCATACAAACCTAATGAGTCCGTCCTTGGGGCACATATATTCCTCTTTTCCTTCGACTCACGGTGCCACGTCTCGATGGCTATAGATTCTGGCGCTTCTGGTTCGCTGACCACACTGCACAGCGGGCAGATGGAAAAGCCATTTATCCCCAGGGCTGAGAACTTGCTTCCAAAAGTGAAATGGAAGTCCGTCGCGCAACGCAAAGGAATGGATGATAAGTACCAAGAAAGTCGACAGAGCAGCTCCCGCGGCGCAAGGCAAAGCCCCTCGTTCTCCGAAAGCCCTTCTTTATTGTTCGTCCAGGCTAACGTATATTTTGCACAGATCTCAACGGCGTAAAGAGACTCCGTTGGTATGCCTCTACCCAAACTGCGTTGCTGGGCTATTCGGGACGCACGTGAAACTCGTTCAACATTATCGCCGTGTGCACCTTGGTCTCCCCGACCGGCGGGATGGCACATTCCTCTGCGATTACGAACGTTGTAAGCGAAGTTCAGTCCCTTTCCGTCGCTTAGATGCGTTACGTGAACATCTAAGAAAGACGCACAAGGAAGCCATCCAGCAAAACCATCGTGCGCATAGCGGCTCATCGATTGCTGTCCAAGTCGAACATATGGATTGGTGGCGTTGTACTAAGTGTCTTCAAAAGATTGAACGCAATCAAGAAAAGGACTATTGTCCGAACCACAAGCCGCTGGTAGGGATAGGAATGGCTATGACACCAATGGAAGCTGACTGGATGAGCAGAAACAAGGCCTCTGCAAACGCTGTGCTCTGGCATCAGCTCCAACAAAGGCAACCAATATTACGAAGAGCTAAACATTAATCTCGAGTTGCGGACAGGAACCAAGCTGGCGAAGTTCCTAAGGCAAGTTGTTAAGGAAACTATCCATGACAAGGAGTATTATACAACCCTCATTCAAGGACTCGGCCCTCTCTCTCTCTCTCTATCTCTCCGCCTCAACCTGTCCAACTACTAGGGCATCCAGCGCCTGCCATGATCGTGCAGCGACGGCAATCTCTTCGCACAACTTATCGACCTCTTTGCCATCCTCCCTATCCTATACGACTCCGCCACAATATTAGGTACAGCTACACTGGTGAGCAAAGTTGTCACTGTAATACGCTATCCCCCCCGCCCTTTATCTATCAGCCTGTGCCGCTGAACAAGTCTCAGGATGTGTTCCTGTAAGGTGCGTATTTCCATCTCGGTTTTCTCAACCGTGGCAGGATAAAGCCGTTGTTTTCGCCATCTGTCGACGTCTGCAGCCTTTTTTTGCAGCTTTCGAGATTTCGTAGCCATGCTGTTGCAGAGCTTACATGGCGATTTTCTCTTCTCGACCTCGTGTACAAGCTTTAGCCCGCAAGTTTCACCTATTCGATACTCCTTGTTGCATTGTTCGCGAAAGCTCCCCCATCTCCAATAGCCGCAAGTCCAAACGATTTGCTCAAAGAAGCACATCCTCAAAATGCTTCACGAATGGTCTCTGTGTGAATTGCAAGAGATGCGCTTGGAAGAAAGATGCTGCGGATCGATTCCTAAGGGAACTGCAATAGACTGCGTATAGGGTAAATCAAGGCTGGTCGATTGCCCGGAAAACCCCAGGTTGCTTATAAGTCGGTCTTTTTCTGCATTAATAAAGATATGATGAGTTCTCGGCCCCGTTATAGTTACCAGCTTTGTTCATTTACTGCTGCTTGTCACACCCCTCCGGCTGGATGACTCGGCTTTTCTTCACACGGCGAGGATGCGCCGGTTACTGTAAAATGGAGGCCTTAATTTACAGGACAGCCTCGCCACTTTCAATCGGCCGCCATGGCACGAGGCTCCACGTATCATTGAACTTGCCTCGCATGGGAGTGAATTGATCATATAGGTACAGGCTAAGCTTCGTCGTTGGTGATTTGCCCGCTCCATCTCGTCCCACTGGTTTCTGCTACATGCTTTCTGGAGGATTCGTTGTGTCGCTCTATATTCTTCACTATTTCCTGCACTCTACGCTCTCTCTCTCTCCCCAAAAATCTACACACATGAAGAATCAATTACAGAAAAATAACCACTCATACGAGTGAATTAGTTACCGAATCTTATTTGTAGGGCCGCCGGAAATAACTGCTCTAGAGAGGCAAATCCAGAATGTGGGAGCAGACGTAGTGGATCAGCGGCAAGGATGCCTCCCCACTGAGCATCTGTAAAAAGGCGTTTAAAGGACGAGAGGAAAGTACAGGGGACCACCAGAAGGGCCGCGACAGATGAAATATGGCCCCACTCGATGTCTTCGGAAGTTGAACTGCTTCTCACGAACGGGTGCCCGGCGCTAAAAATTGACGTGTTGCGTGGCGTGCTAGGTTTAGCCTAGCGTACTGAACTCAGCAGTGCTTACGACACCAGCCTCGGCGGGCCGTCAGTTCGTTACTTCCCTGCCAGTTCGACGGGAGCATACCCTTGCTAAGTCAGCTGGCCGGACGTAAAACACGAGGGCTGCTAGTTTATGCTACAAGCCAAGATTCTCCATGTTTGACGTTTCTTCCATCCTATTGGTCGTGAAACAAGGCGTTTGGCGGTTGGCGGCTGTATATTGCGATCTCACCAGGACCACTTCTCCGAATGGAGAGTGCCATTACGTCAAGCCAAAACAAGCCGCCACCAGATCACATTTTTTCAAGCTCCATCCATCTTGCATGTACCTTTGAGGTAATTGTTGGTCCTACGTCGTTGCCATTCAGGCTCAGAGCTTTCTTTCGGGCGTATACCCCATATCGTGGGCATGGCCACTTCAGTACATCCTTGCGATTCTTGCGCTCGCGTAAGTCCAACGCGAAGCCAAAAATGCGACCTTGCCGGTGTAGCCACGCTGCTGCCTGAAGTAGCCTATAATCCCATAGCCACCGCTAAGGTGCATGGTACATGGACTGACTGGGATGCCATCCGGGGTGTGGGACGATAGCAGCGGGTCTTGCGGAAGACGATTTCTCACATAGAACGCCCACGGAGCAACCCCTTGATGTTAATCATGTACTCGTGCCATGCCTTGAACTCACGAGTTCCAAAATAAAGTGGGACATGGCACGAGTAGAGACAAGGGCTGGTGGGAAGTAGGTTAACAACGAGACTCGTCTCCAAACGCGGCCCAGCCTTTGTGACGAAACGCAATTTGTGCCTTAGCGAAGTCGTGCCATCTGGGATTGATTCGTCTCTGGTCTCCCATCGGTCGCCCCAGGCTGTATGGCAACCCTCTGCCCTATTTCAATAGGCCTGGATGTTACCCACTTGCCCATTTCGGCTCCCTACAGTAGCTGGCTCCCGTATCTGGCAATTCGACTGGCCCCCCGGTGATGAGTCCTGCGTCGTTCACGCCTCGATATGCACAGTTGTGTGTCATGAAGTTCCCACTGCCCGCATGTCTGGCAGCCGTCGCTCTTGGTCGGCTATTGAGCATTCCAAGTCGTCAGCCAGATCGTTCGCCACATTTTCTGCTGGCATTGCTTTACTGGCTTTTTTTTCCCTCCTTCGGTGTTTGAGAAACCCTAAATGCTGTGCTTAGAATAGAGGTGATTCGCGTTAACCATTTCCGGCGCCGAAGGGCAAATTTGTTAGCTGCCATATGGACAAGCTGAGACGGCATACGCCGCGGCAGAGGAGTTAGCCACATTCAACTTGGCCCCCACAGCCCTATGGGCATGCTGCAGTCGACTTGATTCCTTGTACTCCAGGCCTGCGTGATGAGAATGCAGCGTTAGGGGTGTGTTGCAGGGGTCGGTTTTGTCATCGAAAGAGATAGACGCTGTCCACGATCTTCATGCCGGGCGGCAAATTCATCCTGGCTCGACGAGAAGGACTTGCCTTGATCGTTCGTTGCATACACCTCAACGCTGCCGGGGCCATTCCGATTCGGCAAAGATTGTCATAGCGGTAGCACCAAACAACCAGAGCGTTCTAACACTTGTCCAACAAGTGAACTTAGGCAAGGTCTGCACGGTGGCATAAAAAAATTTCAGTCACAGACGGAGGAGTGTTACATTGGACATCCCTGTTTCTTTTCCGTCTCCTCCATAGGCAAACTACGAGTGACGGTTCCGTGATGGCTCGTTGGCCAATTGGAAGAAGGCCGCCGACTTGTTAGCGCGCCCCATCTACAGCGTGAAATCCGCCTTGTACTCGCATGGCAGTGCAATGCCATTCGGACGATCATGCTCGGCTACAGTACAGCCCTATCATTCTGCCACACCACCCCGCCCGGGCAGTGTGGGGGAAAGAGACAACTTGAGTGGTTGTACGGGCCGTCCCGACAGTCTGGTTCAGCGAATCAGCTTGGAGGAGATGCCCGCTGCAATTGTCAAACAAAACTCTACCAGTGTGCACTCATTGGACGACGCAAACACGACGATGCAAACAGGGCCAGTACAACAGGCAGCCATAATGCTACGCACTAACTAAGGTCGGGGAGCTCCGGGTCGGGGTTCAGTTGGGTCGGCGATAACCAATTCTAGGTAGGCAACTTTTGCATGGAGTTGGACAATTTGTGCCTGTGCAGCGTAATACGCACTCTCCCACGATTGGCAGCAGATTTGAGCCCATGTCAACTCTGCTCTTGTAAAACTCAGAATGCTCTCCTCCGCTTCTTTCGGTGTTAGTGGGAGTTCGCCTGGCTCCATGGTCAGTCTCGTATGACGTTCTTCGGCTGGAGTGATTTCGTGCTTGGGTGTGCGCGTGTGTGTGCCCGGCAAAGAGCGAAGGGAGCACTGAACCAACAGAATTCTGGTGATTTATACATTTTAGTGGGACGCCCAAGTCACAGCCAGTCCAAGTTCCTGATTTGCGGACTTTGGTTCGTCTCTACAAGATTATACCTTGGATTGAGTCGAGCTGTGAAGGAAACAGAAACCTGGAAACACGAAACTGAATTCTGGGAGTTCGGTACTTCAGAAGACCTTAGGCTACGGTAACATAAAAGGCCAAGGAGCCAAGTCGAAGATTCAAGAACACTTTTCGTTCCCTTCTGCTTCTTACTTAGCCCAACCCACTCACCCACTTGCTGTTGTCCGTCCAACATGACGATCTCTTGCCAGGTGAACACGCTTTATGACGAGCCCCTTGAAGGCATCTTTGTCCAGCTCCAATGCGTCGAGCACCCCGAATACTGTTACATGGGATGTTCTAACCATTCGGGCGCGATAGATGAATGGTTTAGCCTTCATGATCATAAAGTGCGACCTGTGCGGTCTAGTCCGAACATCGAAGGCTTGCATTGGCAAATGTGTTTTGTTGTCCAGCCTTTTTTCCACGACACATGCTTCCCAGAAATCTGGAATACCGTCTGGGTGCCCAAGAATACAGATTCTCACACTGTCGTTACTGTTGACAAAGACATGTACGCAGTCTTCAAGGATGATGCTTCAAGTGCCGCCCTTGAAGGAGGTACGCTCCCGTCTCACACGGTTTCAGTTCATCCGTCGCATGGCCCCAAGGTCATCCACAATACAGCAGACTCGGACGATGTGGAAATCCGCGTCGTCACCCCCTTGCCTTACGATAGAATTTCAGGATTCAATGAGCCCGTCTGTCTAAGCGCCGGGCCAGAAGGACCTGCTACATTTCCTTGGCAGGAAAGAAAACCTAAAAAAAGACACAGGGGCACAGCACATCCACAGCAACTGAGGCGCTCAGCTAGGCTCTCAAAGTCGTAATTGATGCGTATCATTGTGTAGTTGATCAGGAATTTGATAAATATAGTTCTACCTTGTTGGCCATAAGATTTTGGAAAGCGCTCTATCAAATGAGACTGGTCACAATTGCTAATTTTACCACCGCTCGCTTGTAAATAAATTTGCATTCACTAGGATCCCGCAAGGGGCTCATGAGATGATAAATAGCACGGAAAATCCCCCCCTTTTCACTTCCCGTACGTCTTAACTTCGAGCATAACCATGGCATCGACCAAAATAAACGAGACGGAGTTCCGATTGCAACTGAACAGGTGTAAGCTGCACTTGGAAGCAACTCACGCATCCTTGCAGGCTGTGCACGGCGACTTGAGGTACTTACAAGTAGCATTAGATGAGGTTGCGTCAGAGGTGAAGCGATTGGCACGTGATAATGATCTACTGCTGTCATGCTTGAACCATCTTGTTGACTGGGAGGGGGGTGACAGTCCGAAGACTCCAAAGCCACCAACAACACCCACCACCCCCTGTACTCCATGGGACCCCCCCAAGGAGGAGCTCACCCATGATTCAGGCTCGAGTGGCAATAGCAGGATGGTTGCTGCAGGGGCTGTCGGAGATAAACCTCGGTCGAAATCGATGTGAAAGTCGGCTGCAGTGGTTCCCCTATGCACCACGGCAGTCACTACTGTGAGATGTGTGGTGTTGATTCCATAATTAGTAGCATCTCACTTGCAAACAAGGAATCTGCCATCGTAATAGATGTAGTGACGGGTGTCTTACGTGGCAAAGTTTGAAGGGCGCCTAGACCCCCTTGAACCAACTTCAAAGAAGGGACCGTTTCAAAATGTGTGAGTCTTTGAGAAATCATGGCATTCAATTGGAAGAGGCCATCAGAGACGGCTGTCGACTGTCTGAGGGCGGCTAGATCTGTTGCCTAGTTGGTTAGCTTGAGTCGTCCTGCTTTATCACCTCGTCCAACAGTGCCTTGAACGGAGGCTTCCCGGCCCGAAAGCCTTAAATATATGAAGTCATCCAGTACACACATATTAATATTGGAACTTATCTACTGTATAACACTAGTGATTTTGTTACTCGATTTTGCACACATTTCTCAGTCTTCGAGGTCCCACGCCGTTTCTACCTATCATATCATGGAAGCTGAAAAGCGTAAGTGTCTCTCTTCATCATTAGAAATGCATGGTACTAATCATATTAACGAACAGCTTACCAGCCTATGTGGACAAGTGCCCATAAGGTAGGGGTCCTCGTACAAGTTGTCACATTGATCACCTGGATCTCGTCCGCAATTATCTCCGTCTACTTCCACGACAGAATATGGGAACTGAACTACCTCCACCCGTCACTCTTCACTTTGGACCACATTCTTGGGGATATGTTTTGGTTTGTCTACACCCTTCATAATTTAAGGCTCCATCACCTTACATTTTTAAACAGGGTCGGCCTCTTCGTTTTCCAGTCAGCCCACATCGTCTACGACCTGTACAAAACCTCGCCTGCAGGTCTTGGAGTGATGCAGGGCCAGTTCATCCTGAACAACGTCTTTCATTTCGCATTTATCCTATTATTCGTCAATTCCTTCTTCATTGCAGCTGAGCTTCTCCTAGTACTAAATCTTCTCAATCTATGTATATTGTATTTCCGCCACTCACTCTGCTGGATGTTGGTCCGCACAGCAACCATGTCTGGCCCTTTGGCATGGACGATTGTTGCGGTCTATTGGAATGGCTCAATGATGGTTCCAGACCCAACATCCACTACATGCCGTGTAGTCGGCCAAATTTCAACCTGGGGAATATTCGCTTGTGGGGTTTTGTTTGCATTGGCGTATCAGGTTTGGTGACTACAGTCCGTGTGACAAATCGTATGGACTAACCGTAGGCAGGACTGCATTATCACATATTCTCTCAGTTTTCTGTCTGGAGCACTTGGCGTTGCGCAACTGAGAAGCCAGCTCGTACCCTTTCAATGGGTTTCTTCTTTTACTATGACCGCTACTCTATATGTCATAACCGTCGTTTTGATTATTCGGAATTGGAAGCTCCGAATGTTGGAGCTGAGAAGCTCTTTCGATAAGGAATCCGACAAATGCCTGGAGGCTAACAAAGCAGATACGGATTGCTATGAATCGTGACACGCCGTAAACCACCAGTAAGTTGGCCAAGCCCCTAGAATCTTACTCTGGTTTGATATTGTATCAGATATGTATCAGATACTGGTGAATGCTGTTGTGGCACTGTAGCTTTGTGGTAGGCCCTTATATGCCAGATGGCTCTTAGGTTATGTACTGTTTGTTTGTCTTTGTCACGCTGTATGGAAAAATTCTGCTTGAAACAAATTGTCTTTGAGGTTGCTTTAGGATAAGAAGTTCATCAAATTTTATTCAAGAGGATTAAGTACCAAGTCCTTGGCGTCCATCCTACCGTTCATGCTTGTCGCATGGTTGTCAGAATAGAGTAGAAGTGTCTTTTGGACCTAGTATTGATTTTTGTTTTCGCAATGTATGTTTAACTGATATGTTCGTTACATCGCTCTGTCTGATAGACAATATGAATCCACTTGCTTGAGGCTCCTGAACGCAGCAGATCGAGAAACGTTGTCGTTGCATATTTGAGACCCTTAGCAGCCATGTGAAGGGCGGGAGTCGTATACCAGTAGTTCTACCTATTTTTAGAAAACTGAGATTTCACAACATTTTGTCTGGTGACTATGAAATCCAAAACTTGCAATTTGAGAACATAGATCTTGTTTTCAAGATCCTCAACAAAACAACACCATCGCCCATCGCTGCCCATGTATATAAGCCTGCAAGAACCTCCTACAATAAATGCTTCAATAAGTCAGCGGTCTGCAAAAGCTGTAGTCACTAGCTTAAGGCCAGAACATGATGGCGGAGGAAAATAAGCTCCTACAAAAGAGAGACAGGACAAATGATAACTTCAGAAGAGTCATGGACAATTACATGAAAAAGGGTAACTTGATATGCCAACGCTATGGTGCAGATATCCACATTGTAGTACGGCGAAAACATCGTTTCTACACCTATAGCTCAACTCAAGATTCGACGTTCCCGCCATCTCATCAACAAGTTGTATGTTGTCCGCCCCCTTCATCTGGCCCAAGTCTCTAACAATTTTTAGGAGCAATCTTACCCCCTACCCATACAGAAAACACCTCTAGACTATCCCATTCAAAAAGTATAAATGATGATTTATGTCAAGGGAGCAGTGCAGTAATCATAGTTTGACTTTTTTTTTATTATTCATATGAATATCGAGACAAAACTCTTGCATCTTCTTGGTGCGACCGAACGTATATCAAGTTGTATATGGAGCTCCCTAGAAATTGTGCTGGGTGTGTTCTAGTCATCAGCGCTTCTAGGGATTTCAAATATAAGCACAGACTTCGAGGGCTATATCCACACTACTTCGACATCCCTTAGTAGCATGGTCATCATTGGGGTTATTGTAGACGTTGGGACAAACGTCGTCACAGTTAGAAGGGCAAAATACACCAGGACAGTCCCTGGCAGACGTATGCAGGGCGACACCATAGGTGCAAAACTGCCTCGGAAATTCATCATTAATGTCTGATAAATCATAGTATAGATCCGTAGGGTTTAAGAATACTCCAGCTGTGTCTTGGGGCTAGATGCAAAGGCGTCTGCACGGCCTACATCAGCCGAGGTTTCGCCAACGCAGATATCGCCCGTAATTTTAATTGATACACCAGTTCCGTTTTCGACAGGGCGGTATGTCTCAACGTAAGTGTCTCCCGGAGGCAATTCTAGTACAAATGGAGATGTCGCTTGGACCGAAGCAAGAAACACAGAGAAGGGGCAGCGATTGATTACGCTCGCGTGTCCTAAAGCATGGGCATGCCACGAACAACAGAGAAGTGCAATAATAATCGGGAGCCCTGGCATCGCGCATGTAGCAAAGAGAAAACAATGGTGTAACTATGTCTAATAAACAATGTTGTGCTTATTGGTAAAGCTGCGCTAATCGTTGATGACCGAATCTTTCTGGAGCACTGCCTTTTTCTATATACTAACGGTGTGTTCTGCGAGAAAAAGGACATTGTGGATTGAAACGTGACGTAAGACGTTTGACATGGGATCCTGAGCCTTGAATCTCGGTCGTCAGATCCGAGTTCCTAGGTCCAAAGCTGTAGATCCATGACCTCAAATCCGGCCGATTGCTAAATTGTAGACTCGCGGAGAGTCCATCGACAACCTCCCGTGAGGATTCTCACATACAAAACCCGTCAATAATTGTCAATGCTGTGACTTCTGGTGCTTTGCATCTTTGTATTGACGATATTATCTTCGGGCTGTAGCGCCAACGCACCACACGCGAATAATCATGCTCTGGAAGGAATTGCCAGTCGAGGTGCAGACCATAATCACCGATTACTTAGATCCTAGGTCTGCTGCGATAGTTCGGTTGCACCTGCATTGGCAACTATCTAAATGGAACCAGCAGCGCATGCGCCAACCGAGAGTATGGGGCAGTCTCTTCAAGCCCGGAGTCCATTTAGAAAGCATAGTATCGGAACTACGTCGCTGTTCTATTGAATACCAATCAGCCAGTGACCTCCTGTTGCTCGGCATGGATCTAGATCATTTGTTCTTTGCCAAACCAAAACTCCGATCGGATCCTCTGATTGTAGTACTGCTTGTATTTGTTGGCGGTCGATTCATACCATGTCCCTCCGGTATTTACAGGCACTTACGCAATCAAGAGCATCTTGGTGGCTCGCTATCTGATGTTGAGGCAGTTCACATTCGTCCTACCAGTCATAACATGCAGGCGGCGCAACATGAACTCCTACTGCAACTCTCCCCTACAATGCAGGCGAAGAGTCTTGGCTGGATCGGAGGACTCGAAACTCGGGCATTATCTTTATGGGACAACGAGCTACACACTTTAAAAGTCACTTCTGAGTCTGGCCCTACTATATCATACTCTAATTCAGGACTCGTATGGACAATGGGATACCAATCTCGTATTGAGGTAGGAAACACCTGGATTACATTAGAAGGGGTCACCCTAGAGAGCCCAAGCATGGCCGAGGGTCAACAGCCTATAGCAGATATAGAATAAGATAGATCGTTGATTGTGAGGACCAGTGACTCTCGGCTGAGTGAATTCGACTTGCCGCTATTCGCCGAGGACAGCGTTTATTGTTGGAACGTGTGCGCGAAGAGGCTGCACTATGGAGCGTTTAGGGGAGAACAATGGAAGCGAGGGACAGCTTGACAGGAGGAGGGGGACAAGACTCGAGTGATGAAAGATGATCGGCGGCAATGCAGGTGTAATGATAGGCTAGGCATTGGCCGGCAAACCGCCCTGAACCAGTGCCTAGTAGGATGGTGCTTGGGCCGCGTTCTTGATACAGCGCTAAACGACGAATATGAGTGGTGTCAAGTGCGCCGGTTGCGGGACTTAGGAGACGGGATTCAGGAAACAAGATTCAGGAAACAATATTTAAGATTCAGCAAAGTCCTGTGTTCGAAGCATGCTTCCTGTCATGCCACTTACAGTCGCGACTTGGTCGGTGGTTCACAAACTCATCGGCTCGACGTTATAGGCAGAAAAATGAGGCACTGGACTAAGAATTACGTAGAATTATTTTGCCTTATTAATATCTACGCTTGATCAATGAATAAATTCTTAAGACAGGATTCATAGGTTTTAGCGGCAGGCTATGCCAAGCTTGACATTCCTAGATGGGTTGTTACTCTGGAAACGGATTGTCACCTGGACACAATCTCCAGGCCGGCTTGACGAAGTAGATGTGGATGGCCATTTTTCTTTTTCGCGGTTATCTATAAGTATGGTACAATTGACTTGAGGGTGGCATAAAATATTGGCATTATTGCATTCTTGTTACCTATGATGAAGAAAACCATTGCGATTTGGGTGCATGAAAGTGTCATCTCTTGTCTTTGCTCTCTCACAAGCTTGGCTTGTCTTATTCTTCGAAAGGAGTCCAAGGTTTTTGTTTAAGCCTCTGTAACAACACATACTTGAATATTAGAAAAAGTGTCACAGAGCAAATGAACAGAGACCCAGTGACAGTTGCTGTTGTAATCGAGGAAACTGACCACTGTCCCCTTGCCGTACCATATACATTAACAAACGTTGACACAAAGCCCATTGCCGTGTGCGTTATGATAGGGCTGCGCCGGATTAGATTTGCCAAAAGTCTTACAGAGAGTGTGTACTTACATAACAATTTGGTTGTTCACCCAAATGTAGTTACGCCGCAATTTCCACCACAAGCAGACGAGCCCAACTGCAGACACAGCACAGAGAACAATAGCGATACAAAGCAGTGGAATACTCAATAAAGAGCTCATCACAACCTTGGAGATGTCACCGGTTTGATCTAGTACATGAAAACGTATAGAGGAATAGGTGCTAGGCGAAATTAGAAAGCCGGCAAGCAAAAGCCATGACAAAAATCCTGCAACAACGGAGTAACGCAAGCCGATGCCCTCTTGCATTTCAAGCAGCATCTGATCATACTTCGTCAAAGAAGTTTTGCGACCCATGTTATACGATTTCTTGCTGTGTCAATAAGCTCTGCAGATACCTAAAATAAAAAGGGGTTGGGCGCTTAGTTTGACCGGCCAAAGGGACATAAGCATTATCATACAGGACCAACAGCTAACATCGTAACCCAAATTTAAGAACAGAGACCTCAATTCTAGAATCACAAATTGTAGTCATTTATTTATTTTCGTTTATTGGCACTAGATGAGTCCATTCGTCACTGATGAAGCGGCAATGAGGCTGGAGTTGCAGTGCTAATGCATAACGTGCATAGCTACTTTAGATATGCTTTCTTGGATCCAGCATTGAAGATTCGGTGTCTGACCGAGCTCAGAATTCAAATCTCAGGTCCTCGCCATGGACACCCAATAGGTCCATCCTCAATACTTAAGGAACGTAGAGAACTCATCCCCAGCAATTAGCTGCACCCACCCAAGACCTAGTCAAGACATGTTCAAGATGACCATTTCTTGCCAGCTAAAATCCCACGATGGCCCGCCCATTGAAGGCGTTTTTGTGGAGCTCAAATGCATGGACTTCCCAGAACAACACTTCAGTGGACTTTCTGACAACTCGGGCATGATAGACGAATGGATTAGCGTTCGTGATCAAAAAGCCCAATGTGTTCAGGGCACCCCGAACATGGACGGTTCGCATTTGAACATGCGTTTTCATGTCCAACCCCTTTTTGGCGAAATGTTCCCAGGAACTTGGAACACAATTTGGGTACCGCAGCAAGAGAATTCTCACGTTGTCTTCCATGTTTACGGAGACATGTATGCGATTATCAAGAACGGTCCTTCACATGTTGAGACACCACGAAATGGCTCGCGCAATCTGACGTTCAGCTTCGGCTCCTGTGGACTGAAGGACAACAATTCATCAGGCTTGCACCCACTAGTACTCAACTTTGGCACCTCTGGACCTTACGACAGAAGTTGTGGGTTAAAGAGAAAAGCGACCAGAAGTGAAGTCACTGATGAAGCCCCTCAGCAAGAGGGTAGTAAAAGACAGAGGGACATGTCACAACCACAGCAGCTAATGCGCTCAGCTAGGCTTGCTAAGCCATAAGTACTCTTCATTTTGCAGAACTAGTGTAGCACCTTGTATGTACCTTGTGAAGTCCAGTAGTCAACCAGCCGACATGTAGAGATATGATCCGTAATCTTAACAAGATAAAAGACAAAATGCAAAAAAGGGGGAAAGGGAAACAGACTAGCTCAATAGGTCTCAAATCATGGAAATGTATGTAACAGCATGAGACACGATGACTTGTGTCGCGACCTTAAAACTTTGATCTAGTAAGCCAGAGTGGCGATCTTAGTCGTCTGCGGGTCATCGACGTCTTCTTCTGGTGTAAAATATAGCTTGCTCCCCATGAACATCGAACGAACATACTCATCAACCAAGCAGTACATAAGAAAGCCTTGGTGCTTGGTTTTGTGATGGGTGGGTCAGCAGATCTCAGATCTAACTCGCCTGTTAATAGCCTCCCAGTTCCACATCTATGTGGCCGTCTTGCAGCAGGGGACCCCTTGACACTAAACTCGTATGCTGGATGCCTCAACCTAGCATCGCGAGCACCTCCATGGAGATCGACGCGCTCGTAAAGATGTTTGCTGCTCTCAGTCTGAGTGACAACGAGGATGAGGTTGCCCGGAGGCGTCTGCGCTGCATCCTCTGTGGAAAGCGGTTTCAAAAGAGTAATGACCTCACCCGCCATATGGAAGGGCCACATCGGAGAGCAGGAAACTCTATCTACTGCTGTAGGGATGGTCACTATCGGACAGCAAGGAAAGGAAGTTACGAAAGACATCTCCGTAAATGCAAGGTAAAGGAAATTTCTAGTGGATTGTTCCATTGCCACTGCGGAGAAGCGGACGTCAATGAGGCAAACCATGTCAGTCACATTCGCAAATGCAGGCGTGGAAAAACGCTCCCAGCTCATCCAAGGGGAAAACTGAATGCCACGAATACCTTCGTTTGCGAGAGGCCCCGCATCACGTAATCGGCATGTACTGCCCAGCCACCACTTCATGGGATAAAGGCTTGCATACGGACTGAATTAAGTTTTTGAAAATAGGATAGTTTACTGGTCCTGTTGTGGGAAGTTTGAATTTTAATGATCCAAAATTTCTCTCGCACTGAACATGCGTGCGGCTATTAGCGAGACACTATAGAATAAGACTTTGTGGATAGAGAGGCTGTGGACAGGGTGCCGCCGTGGGACGGTGTGACGCCGTGGGACGGTGTGACGCCGTGGGACGGTGTGACGCCGTGGGAGAGTGTGACGCCGTGGAACAGTGTGACGCCGTGGAACAGTGTGACGCCGTGGGACAGTGTGACGCCGTGGGACAGTGTGACGCCGTGGGACAGTGTGACGCCGTGGGACAGTGTGACGCCGTGGGCAGCGAGATAGCGGGTTGCTTCTAGAGTTTACATGATATGCATCCCCGCAACAACCTCTCCAAATCATTTCTAGAACTAAGAATTTGAAGTCACGCCCAGAAAGGTTGTCTGTGCAAATGTCATCTCTGAAAAGATCCTCTCTAAAAACGCCATCTGTGAAAAGACCGTCTCTGTAAACCTTTTCGCTGAGAGGGTAATCTCTGAAAAGGTCGTTCGTGAAAAGCCCCCCTCCATAAACGTTATCGCTGGAGAGGCAATCTCTGAAAAGCCCATCTTCAAGAACACCATCCGTGAAAATACCATTTCCGGAGGCGGATAAGGTCATCTCCAAAAAGGCAACCTCCAGAAATGGACCTCCAAGGACTCATCTTTAAGGACTCGGATGCAAATTCTCAGTTCTTAAAACTCGGCTCCTAGAATGAGGCTGTTGCAATGATGACCTTGGTGGAGCATCGCAATTATATATTCAATACTAGCAAGGTCAATTTTCGAAGCAAACCTTTCTTTTAGACAAAAACAAATGGAAGCCGGCTCAAAAGAAGCAGCAGGCGACTTGAGAAGCCAACCTACGCCGCCATTTGAGATGTTGATATACATGTCCATCCATGTCGAACCATGCTTCAAGCAATATTGGAGTACTGCTCCAACTAAGCCACCCAATTAACAGAACCTACAGGAAATGCTCTCGCTTGCAGTGGTGTTATTTACCAACTGCTTGTGACTGAAGCCTTAGGTATACACATGTACATACTAACTGCGCAGCCGTCGAAACAAATCTCGAACCAGTCGCAGCTTCTCAGTTAATTTCTTGAGGGTACTTCGTTTCTTGGTTCACGAAGGATTAAGTGGCTCGGTACTGAGCGCGGATTGAACAAGACTTTCCGCCGCCCGAAACGTATGGGGATGCTCATCGCCAAGAATCCGCTTTCTCTTCTCAAGCACCTCCCTCTTCATTAATGTTGCTTCACCCAGTTCGCCTTGGTCTTCTAGCGTAATTGCAAGGTTGTTCATTGCCGAGATTGTATCGGGATGCTCATCGCCAAGAATCCGCTTCGTTTTCTCAAGAACCTCCTTTTGTGACAATGCAGCTTCGTTACAGCGTCCAACTTCAACAAGAAATATACCAAAGCTTTCCAGAGACTCCAGCAAGTCAATTTGGTTCCTGTCAATGGTTGTTGAGGCCCCTCCTAAAGCTTTGGATATTGTCTGCTAGATGTGACACAATTCGGAGCTTTGAGGCAGGCTCACCCTTGCGACCACCGATAACCTTCAGGTAATCATTGAGCAACTGTGATGCAGCGTACCAAAAGCGTTGCACTCGTCCGTCACCTTGTAGTCGATCGTAACCCCAGGCATGTACAAGGCGATGAATTGAGTATGAGGTTTGTCTCATCTTATGCCGGCAGAGCGAGTATTTCTCCAGAAGCTGAAAACATTCCTCCAAGTGGGGTAAGTCCACCCCATTTTGGAAACCTAAAATTAATGTCCATGGTGCGACCCCTGTTGAACATGAATCATGCCTAGGCCGAAAAGCTCAAGGAAGATGTCTTCGTAGTGAATAAAAGATAACAACGTTAGAAGTCGGGTTGCTTCCAGAAGGTGCTTGAATACCGCCAAGTAAGACGTCTCCCACACTGTCATAACGCTATGGTCATACCTTGCAACGAGTTCATCTGGCGTTTCTGAGAGCAGCTTCCGTCGATGGCGACGGAATTCATCAAGATATGCAGATTAATTAGATGACAGCCGCGGGGTCTGTGACACATACTTTCCCGCCATGCTGATTGCCAGTGCAAGGCACCCCAGCTCATGCACAATGAGTTTGGCTTCAGTTACCACATCACCACGTGATGGTTGTATCTCTGCGCAATTTAGGAACAGTTCGACACTTTGTGACTCTTCAAGTTCCCCAACAGAAACCCCTTCGAACGTCGACATAGATCTTGCGATGGCTGCTCGACTTGTAATGATAATATGTATATTAGGGTTTCCTGGAATGTATTGAGACAGTGCCACAAAATTTTTGTCTTTTTGGTGCAGATAATCGGCACCGTCGAAGACGATAAGAACCTTCCCAGAAGCTCTAGTAAACCAGCCGAGCAATTCTCTCTTCACATCATCAGGGTTCGGATTGCATAGTAGTGCAGTAGGATCTGCTAGCAGTTGGTATATAGCCAGGAAATCTCGGTCGATAGCTGCCGGCTGTTCGGCTTGAATCCAGAAGGTGGCATCATACTCTGTTCGAAAATGCTGCAGGTAGCTCAGAGCTAGCTGTGACTTTCCCGCTCCTCCCATACCCCATACACCCACCTTCTTTACCTCCCCTTGTCTATTAGGGCCAAGGGGTCTTACGAGCTGATTTCGGATGCTATCACGAAGAGTTGTTCGCTGAACAAACGTCTTTACTGGTGCAATTGCGCTCAATGGATAGCTCGGTATGCGACTATGTGCTACAGGAGAGGACGCTAGTCAGTATTCAGTATTCGCGACTAGAACATGACAGAGCAAGTGATTGTAGCTGAGAAGAACTAAGACTAACCCGTCCAATCCATCCTTACAGCGCGCTCGACCTCCTCACCGATTGTACCCAAAACCAACTCGCACGCGAGGCTATCGGCGGACTCGAACTTGCAAATGGGACTGTGATCGGCGTGCATGGCTATCTGCTTCTCACGCGTACCTGGGAGATTCAATGTAGCAGATTTCTTGTCAACAATCTATCGGAATTCAGCAAGATTGCTTTTGTAGGTTCATTCGCTTGACGTACAATGCCCATCTTGCCATATTCATCTCTTTCAAAGAAGCTGACGACAAGACATTTCTCATATAAATGGCGAGATTGCTCGAATCGTTTGATCGCTTCGTTCGAGTTTTGCTTCAGGGCTTCAAGGAGGTCGTTGCTTGGCTTTGCCATGCTTTTTCTGACTATTTTGGCCACAATATCACCAACAGTAGCATAGTTCCCGCCTTGGTGTGGGGTAGCAAAGAAAACGAGAAGACGGGTCGCCTCGGCGATAGATCTCTATGATACATCTAATGTGGCTGAAACGAGTGCCTATAGGGCATTAGCATTGGTTATTGTTTATAAAAGCCAACACTCACCTCTTTGACGACCAAGCCCCCCAGACTATGGCATATGAACACGAGAGGTCTCCGCGGATCAGTCTGCGTTGGTCAGGACAGAGCTCGAATTTAAATATCGTTAGTAGTTTGGGGGAATACCTTCCGCTTCAGATTAAGCCACTGTAGCAAGGTCTTGGCGTGGTCATCGAGTTTGATAGCCGCTGCACCCACGGCAGGGCTCGAGTTATATTCGAACAACATCACCCTGGAGGGTCTGGAAAGGGCACCAGGGAGGAAATCTTTAAGCCAGAGCTTGTCGCCCATCGTCCATGTTTTTCGAGCGTGCTCATCGGTGTTCTTGAAGTTGAGGCCATGGACTGCGACAACGCTAGTGGAATGATCTGTTAACATTGCACCGCTATGGGTAGATGACCGTAGAACATACTCTAGCTCGGCCACTCGGTGGGGGTGGTCATCATAGACGCTGTCGAAGATGACATGGAGACCAGGTTGAATCATCGTCGTCGATCGGTACGGTTGTCAAGCGGTCCACTCAAAGATTCTGCGGTCTTTTGTGGGCACTAACAGCGTTGATCAATACAGCTAGAAGAAATGTAGGATTTGAATTGCTTATCAGGCTAGCATAAGGGTAGGTGGCGAAAAGCGCTCAAGTAAGCCGGAGAGCTCAGGTCGACACAGGCTTGGCTGAACCATCGCAAGTTTAAAGGAAATTGATGCGAACGTCTAGCTGCCGCGCCCTCTGCTACAACCTTGACCAGCCAATCTACACTAACTGGCACCGGGGCGTTCGGAGCGGTAGGAGGACACATGTGATGAATGCGGCTGCATTGGGGCTGGCTGCCCAACTTCCACATGGGACGAAACTCTGCATCCACGGGGCGGAATGCTATTTTATCGAGAGTGATATGGCGAGAAACTTTGTGGTTCAACTGGTGAGGTGTTGATTGAATGCATTTGACTGGATATGACACAAAGCTTGCAAGTAACGAAACTTCCCTTTCATAGAGCGCGACCTCATCTCAATGCAAACGCAAATGCCGTCAATCATAGCTGAGGATCGAGTCGCTGGGACTTGAGCACCTTCTGGCGCCCCATCCTAACCAATTCAAACACTGTGTGGCCCAGTAAGAGATAGCTTCCTTATGAGCGCACATCAAGCTATGCCATGTGTGAATGGCAGAGAATCATTCTTCCTCCTCGGAGGGAAAGAACCGCTAAGGAAAAGCACCCGCCAACTACTTAAGCGGCCATGCATAACCCCAATGATGCAGTATCGACGCAGGGATAGCGCGATTAAAGCTATAGTTGCATATTGCAAGGTAGAGGAAGGGCCAACTGCATGCCGCACTAGTATGCCGCCAACAACGACGGTCTCCCCGAGAGTCTCCATGAGCCATCGGAAGATAACCCATTGTACAGCAGCGTTGCAGGTCCGGAGTGAGGCGATGACGGCGTCTGGGCCAGGTCCAGGCGATACACCAATGATAGATTCGTAAGTGCAAGATAAAAGTGTCCTTCTAATGGATTACTACAATGCCGTTGCGGAGCAGCGCATATCAATGAAGTAACCCATATTGGCACATTCGCAAATACAGGTACGAGCACCAGCCCATTCCGGGGCTCACAATGCAGGAAGACTGCTGAACGAGCGCAAAACTCACCAACGAGACGTTGAGACACAGCCACCTTCACGACAAGAAGAATCCACCGAAGGACGTAGCTACCCCACCTCACAGCAGCAAAGAGCCGAACAGGGAGCCCAAATCAAAACTTAAGCAGCCGAAAAAGCGTCACCGCTGTGCCGTCGCTAGCTTCCTAGACTACGGGTTTCGCAGACCAACGTTTGATGGAGGGGGCCGATATATATTTGCATGGTTTAGATAGTTATAGGATTGAACATTTCCTGTCTAATAATTCAGAATTCTCAAGCCAGCGGTGCTAGTTTTGCCAAGTGTTTACTTTCATTTATAAAACTCCATGCCAAATTCGGTAACTAGCAGGGCTTGCATTCCAAATGCTCCGTAGGTCGGACTGACGGTGGAACTCGCCAGTAGAGTCTGTCCCGGAGCTGGGGCGCTGTGTGAATACCACTGGATTCAGGTCCCCCGCAAGGGATATCATAGCTTAACAACCCGGTAGCCGGGTCGCTCATCTTCAACGTCGTCGAAGGGATAAACAGGTGGTAGCCGTCTAGTCTACGTCATGAGTATCTTGTGCTGGAGAGATAGGGACAACTTCAACAGTGCTTGGCACTCCGCAAGCTACGGTCAGAACAAAATATCAATGATCTATCTAGTTTACAGAACTACACCTGGACAGGCGTCATTAAACATTTTGACGGACTATTGTTCCCAATCCATGGGATCCCACTCCAGCGCCCCATCCGCCTGTCCAATCTCACGCTGCTTCCCCATCGGAATCTCAACCTCCTTCAGAGCAATTGCATACACAGCCTCCAACCCCCCCATTATTTCCATCACAATCCACCGCACATGATACATCGTCGACAACACCTCCTCTGACTCTCCCGGGTCCTTCCATCTATTTCTCAATTCTTTCGCCTGCCACAACGCCTGATTCACACTTCCTGTTCCTAGAGTAGCGCGCAGTGAATCATTTTCATCCAGCGCTTTCAACACGTCGTGATGGTAAGAGTGACGTGACCATCCATTCAACGCTCTGGCGGGAAGTCCACCAACCTTTGGTTTACTTGTCTCCCTTTGCACGGAGACCCTGAAAATGTGTAGTAAATTGACAATAGCCTGTTCAATTAACGCATAAAATCCTTCAAAATCCAGTTTAAAATTACACTCTGCGTCTTTCAAGGTGAAGCCGGAGGCCACGGGTATGGAAGTGAGGCGATATGAATCACTGAGGCCGATGAGCTTCCAGCGGAGACGGTGCCAGGTTTGTTCAAAGCAGCGGAAGGCCTGAAGACGGGTAGGAGTTCCCGCATCAGAGGACGCCGTGCTTGCTTCTTCCGTTGCCGTCATCATTGAGGCGATGGGCAGCGCTTGCGACGAGGCAGATCTTGGTTCATGGAGGCGTGTGTCGAACATGTGATGCGAAGGGGCCGAACGAGGTCCTCTCTTAGGCATTTTGAGGTGGTGACTTAAGTGCGTGGTTAGATAAATTTCCGTGATGCTTTGCACCAAATTAATGAGTGCACAGTTTAGGACGCTTTTGAACAGTTATTTACGTGCTGTATAGATGCACGATCTTTGAGGTTCCCAGATCACAGACCTTAGCAGCGAAGTCTAAAAACCGAGATAAAACCCACCTCGTCCACAGAGGGCCCGTACGCATTTTGAACGTAATGGCTAATGCATGTGCATGAAATCAAGAACCTTGAAAGTACGTTTTAAGAAGACAGTCTCTCAAGCCACGGGATTCTCGAGTTTGCCCATATTCAACAAAAGCGATCTAAGTGATAACAATGCTAAAGAACTCAAAGGTATTTGATCCCATTTTCACGACGGCTAGGGTAAAAACCTGCATATATATGTGTGTATATATATTTAATACTGATGCATACCTACGACTTGTAAGCGTCGTTTAGCAAACACGCTATACGGAACTAAGAGGAAGGTGCTCAATTCAAGATGCTAGGTGCCGCGATCCCAGGTCTCAACAGCAGAGTCCAGTAATCAAAATCCTGAATTGGAAACTGATCGCCCTGCGCGACGCCGCTATTGGATAACAATTGATTCTAATTCAGAGCTGCACACCCCACTGTGCTATCGGCGGCCCTGTTGGTGTATTCGAAACTGCAAACACCAGAGGCCAGAACCAAGAAAACTATGCGATTTGGTCTTGGATCGCGGATTGAGGATCCAAGCTTCAAGCGCCGGAATTGGATCATTGCCTAACTCACCATAAATACGATACTTGTGCTCATAGTTTCTCCCAGCTGGCACCTTTATTTGTCTAAACTATTGTAGCGTCGCCACAAATGGATGGAGTCTCCGATCATACTGAAGCCGCTTTGGGGCCACTTGATAGACTTCCCCAGGAGCTATTTAGTAATGTTACGCACTTTCTAACTCCATTGCAGAAACAACAGATAATCGAAAAGCTCGATAATCCCGAAGAGAAATTCTCTAAGGCCGAAATTTTCTCTGCTTGGATCTGGAGCAAGATATTTAAGCCAAAGTCGTGGCCAGACCAAATAGCCCACCGACTTCCGAACGAAGAGCTTGCTCTTATTGGCCCTGATCTTGAAAAGTTGTCTCGTCATCCCTGACGCATTTCTACTACTTCTGGTACTTGACTGGTCAGGGGATACTATGTACGAAAAGCCTGATTTGTTTGAATCCTTCCAGAGCCCTGAATTGTATGACAAGTAAAGAAAAGAGATTAGGTTAGCAGGAACTTGCATCAAAGTCCAACTTGGTCGTGACCCTTGGGGTGAGGTAACCGAAGTCAGAGATCCAAGTGTGTTTTTTCCGTCAGAGCAATGGGAAGCTATGGACGAATATTCTCTATTATTCTGATGACAGTATTCACACTATAGGAGAAGAGTGCATTAGAGGAATTGATGGAGTGGACCGAAGAAACAAGCAACATATCCGCGAGAGGTGTTCAGTGGATATACTATCCAGGGATGGAATCGTGCGGGATATGATACTATTGGCCCATGAGAGGCCAACTGAAGTTTTTGGAATAATATCAACTCGGAGAGGGGGATCAATAACAAGGTGGAGATTGCCGAGAGAAGGTGATGACTGGCGGTGTCTTAGCACCCATTATGAACACTAGATACCGGACCATACTTATAACTGGTATAATTCAGCCCGAAGGGCGTTTATTAATGTACCATGTTTCCTTATCTTCCTAACAGTTCAGCATGGGAGGTTGGCCATGTACGGGAGTTTTGAGGGGGGGAGGAATGAGGCGGTCCGCGCCAACGAAGAAGCCTGGTATGATCCGCCTCCAGACGGTTCGTGATTAAGAGGAGTGCCTTGCTGTCCAGATAGATCTTGTTGTACATTAGCGTGTGATGAAATCTAAACCCCCATCTCGCCACTCACATTCTGCAATAGGCTTTATATCGTGCAGTGCGTAACTCGTCGAGAACGGCTTCGCAAAGCAGGTCGATGTCCTTGATAGACATGGTAAGATACAAGCTCATAGGGCCGTAGGACAGGGCTTTAATGGCGCGACTAAAACCAGCCCCAAACCATAATGCTACGTCTCTCTCGTGACGGTCTTCCGACCAAGGAGTGAAGCCGACCCTGATTGAGCAATCGTGGATATCTGAAAATCCAGCAGTTCTGAGTTGTCTTCTCGTTCGCTCTGGTTCCACTCTCATCGAACGACCGTGCAGATCCATGGCGCGCAGCAACTTGTCAGTCCAGTCGATAAGGGCGCATTTGTACGGAATATTGCCGCCCTTGAATCGTGGTTCCCAATCTATTTCTACCTGCTCTAAATATCCGACATTCGGTTTTAAGTGTCTGCCAGTAAATTAGTAACGCGCCGATAGAGGAACATGTAGGGCTGTGACTTTCGAACCGATGTATCTTCCTGTACATGTCTTCCCAACAACGAACAGCGCCAAAGAGCGTTCGGACATGTATCAAATCCCAGTTATGTTCCATAGGCTTCCAATCGCTCTCTATGTCAAACTTCATGGGGGGCTCCATGTTTGCCGGGATCCTAGTCATATTAATGAGGGTTAACCCCAGGCGGTCCGTGGCTCGTCTTGCTCACCTTTCGGGTTGAATCATATTCATGTCTACCCCGAGTACAGACGCTCGTGGCAATGCCCTAGATTGAACGCGTCAGGCAACGTTCTTTGTGCAACACCCAGTGGACGTACTCGGCCATGTCAATTAACCAGATCCCCGTTCCTGTCCCGAGATCAAGGATCCGTAAGTCTGTTGTGGGATCTAGTGGCGACGAGAACAGGGCATTGCCCCGAGCTGTGAGGAAGAGTTTGTGAAATATATCCAAGCGCTGCAGCTCTTCCTGCACGGAGCAGGTTTAGTAGCAGTCCGGTGTCCACATGGCAATTGAGCTTACCTCGTCAATTGGAAATATATACTTGCTTCTCTTCAGCTTGTCGTCACTTCTTCCATACCATCGATCACCAAATAGACGTTGCACATGCTGCAAAGGCTCGGGATATTGTCTATGGGCGTGATCTAGGTGGCCAATGTCAGTTCAGTGCATTCACCGCCGGACTTTTAAGCGCTTCAGCTGCAAAGCGAACAGGGTTTCCTGCAGTGTTTACCCTCTGGATTCATAACGAGTGGAACCGCGTGTGCGTTTTGATGTAGCCGATGTCTCATGTACGATCCTCGTTTCAGACAATGCAGGAGGAAGAAATCACGGTTCGGGTAATGCTCGGATTTTTTCATAAGCCGCCAGCGCCTCGGGGCACGTGAAGCAGCAACACTAATTCTGGGATGCGGCTTCTGAGCAGAATGTTGCATGTATCAATAGCAGTCATAATTGGCCAGGCCTCCTTTTTTATTATTATTATTGTCATATGTGCTGGTTAGCTCGCATGGTCTATTGACAAACAGCTTACGACAGCTGGCCGAATATTTTGATGGCCCTCATGTTAGGCATTGGAGACCTGGCGGGGTGGGCGTATTGATCATTTGAGCTTGGTTCTTGACAGTCACAACTCTATTAAATACTTATTGCGGTGTCAATTACACCCCATCAATGCTCGCAGTCTCCTATCTCTCTGTGTCGTTTAGACCATGGCTGCATCCAAAGTATATACATCGTCTGCCGAATTGAGTTTCCCTTTGCATCGCCAAGTGATTTGCACCGCTCTAGGGTATCGGCACATCGACTGCTGCTGGCGACGAGTCAGAGCGGACCATATCTTCTCAGGCAGAACTGGATCTCGTAAATGACGTATTCTCAAGCAGTTAGTGAAGGGTCATCCGGTCAGCCATGCCAACTTCAGGGATCTTGCTGTCGAAGTCAGACGACAGCGCATTGCTGCCTGAACCCAAACTCGGCGAAGTCCAGGGTCTCCGTTCCATCGCCACCAGATGCATAGTATCTTAATGTCCACTGCACGCCGAAACACAACGCTAGAGTATAAGGCAAAGACTGGAAGTATCTACTCGAGGACGTATTCGAGATGCTAGAGTGACTGGGTTGCGCCTGTCCCTACGGCCTTATTTTGCATCGCTCCAACGTGCAGTGAAGCGACCAACGATATCGGGGGAACAAGCAATCAAGCTTCTGCATATAGAGGTGCCATTTAAGTCATTGCTTCAGATCAAGCACGGCGGTTGCTAATTTATTCTTAGGTCCTTTGACATGTATGTCACCTGGAAAAGGAGAAGCATTCGTTGGTGCTACAGGTTGGGTGGGGTGCCAGACTCGTGCATTGAAGTTGTAGGAGCGAGGAGCCCAGGCCAGCACAGGTGTCTTTGGGCCGCAAGTGGAGGATCGAGTGACTGCAAGTCACCTACTCCGTATATGTGCAAAGATACCTGCTAAATGGTGCCAGCTTGTCACTAGGACTTTGTCTAATTCTCGACCGCTGCACTGCACAAGTGAGGAATAGTAACAGGGTGTAAACGCGAGGACGACGCGAAAAACCATCGCGTACGCGCCAGTCCGGCCTGGTACACTGTCTGAGCGCGCTGGGTCACGAAGACCTGTTTTATTTTTCTCTAATAAGCAAGACCATGATCAACTGCGCCGCAGCGTCGCCCTCCTATTGCCCCTAAGGAATCTTCAAGACTTCCCCTGCTTTTCGCGTGTCTGGGTGATGCTTGCCTAGCATTTTCTCCCTCAGCTCGAGTGTCTGCTGATGCTGCTGCTCTACCTCCTCGTACCTCCCTAGTTACTATGCGCAAGCCAACCTGGCAAGGTTGTTTATGCTGTCAATTGTGCACGAACAGTTGCTAAATACTCTGTTATAGCCAATAAGGACCGGCCACTCTGCTTTCGACAGAGGGGAGTTTCTCGTAAAGCTTGGTGCCCTACTAAAATTGTAGGCGCTGATAATATACCACCGTTACATTATACTGTTAAATTCGCCAGAACCGACATTGCAGAGCTCCTTCTGCGGCATGGCGTGCCCGTGGATATCGCGGTTGTGAAGCTGCGAAAAATATATGGAAGTCAGAGGCCGCAGAATCAGCCCTTTATTTACAAGCTGCATTGCGCTGCATTGGTTGGTCAAAACGAGATGGTTTCTTTCGACTGTCCTCCCATGCAGTAGCACCAGATGATACAACTGGCTCGCCGTCGCCAAAACTTGAATAATTCACAATTTCTAGTGCCTGTTCTTTTGTGCCATTGTCTCTCTAGATGTCTCTTTTTCATTCACCTCCACCGTTCATCACCCCGCAACACCACCCATCCGAAGCTCTCCATGAGCTCAGAAGCTGTGTGCTCTAGGACTCCTGAATAGAGCCTTATGACAATCTTATTCAGAGAAAAAATTTGTTTCAAGAGCCCATCAATCTGCATTAAGACTGCTCTTCTATATTGTGGCTCATGGTCCTTGCCGTCGATCAAAACACTGGAGTTGTTGCTGTGAACGAACAATTCTAGCGTAGTGAGCTTGGCGCATCTTTCTTCAAGAAGCTTTAAGATGAGCAAATCTTCTTCCCTAAAAAGGACTTCCCCTGGTGGACATCCCGACCTTGGATCTGACGGAGAACCCAAACCCGAGCCTAGTGTGCAGCATCAGCTAGAAAAGCGAACACAGTTGCAAGCTATCCTAAGTGATTTCAGACGAGACTTGGGTATAAATCATATCACAGACCGCAAGATCCGAGCCGTTGACCTTATGGTTCTTCTGGCATCTCGCCGTGAGGCGCGTTCTCCTGCCCAATCGTCATCCACATCAACCCTGTTTTATGGAAGCAATACTCGGGGGAGCCCTCCCGACATCAAGCCTGTAATGCCTAATGTCAATGTTAAGGGGATACCTCTTGTACTCGGTAATACACAATGCATATATTGTGTCGGTCAAGAGCAGCTCCCATACAATAGGCGCATGCGCTCATTCAAGCGTGTGTCTCATATGATGGACCATGTGGAAAAAGTATATCTCAGGCACGAGCACAAGGAAGGGACGTTTGTTTGCCGCCACCCGCAATGTGAACATTTGGGTGACTTCCTAACTAGTTTGGATGCCTTTAAGGACCGCGTGCATCGAGTACATGGCGTTAAGCTTCGGGCTAGCAAACCGCAGGAGACTCTTTAGTGTTACCGTTCTTTGGTGTGATCGAATGAAGCATGGGGTAAATTGATTGACATGTTTGTACTCCGTGGTAGATTACTATTTCATGAAGTATGGTTAACGGTTAGCACTTAAGCGAGCTTTCATTGTCCGTTCGAGGGGAGGTACTGCTACCAGTTCTGCGTCATTGCCTATGGGCACCAACTCCAACTTCGAGGTGAGCTCGTCGACCACACAGCTCCTGGTTGGTCATCCTCCCTTGCTAACTTTCCCTGGAGCATCTTGACGACGCCTTCGTGCCCATTCTGCGCGGCCCTCGAAAGCGGCGTCCAACCATCGTTATCCTTCGCCTCGATATTGGGGCTGCCCGGCTCCAGCAGCAGCTTGACGACGCCTTCGTGCCCGTACTGTGCGGCCCACAAAAGCGGCGTCTGACCGAAGTTATCCTTAGCCTCAGCATTGGCTCTGCCCGGCTCCAGCAGCAGCTTGACGACGCCTTCGTGCCCGTACTGTACGGCCCACGAAAGCGGCGTCTGACCGAAGTTATCCTTGGCCTCGGCATTGGCTCTGCCCGTATCTAGCAGTAGCTTGACGACGCCTTCGTGCCTGTTCTGCGCGGCCCTTAAAAGCGGCGTCTAACCGTATTCATCCTCCGCCTTAATATTGGCTCTGCCCGTCTCCAGCAGTAGTTTAACAACGGCCTTATGCCTAAACTACGCGGCTAATAAAAGCGGCGTTTAACTAGCGTTATCCTTCGCCTTAATATTAGTTCTGCTAGTCTCTAGCAGTAGCTTAATAATAGCTTTATGCCTGTACTATACGGCCTATAAAAGCAGCGTCTAACCAAAGGTATTCTTCAAATCAACATCGACTCTGCCCGTCTCTAGCAGCAGCTTAATAACAGTCTTGTACCCCTTCTTAGTTGCCCACCACAGCAGCATCTAACCAGAGTTATCCTTGGCCTTATTACTGGCACCCATGTCAAGCAGTAGTTTAACAACAGGCTTATGCCCGTTTCTGGCGGCCCACAAAAGCGGTGTATAACCATTATTATCCTTTGCCTTGATTTTGACTCTGCCTGTCTCTAGCAGCAGCTTAACGATGGCCTCGTGCCTGTTCTACGCGGCCCACGAAAGCGGCGTGCAACCATTATTATCCTTCGCCTCGATTTCGACTCTGCCTGTCTCCAGCAGCAGCTTAATGATAGCCTCGTGCCCGTTCTGCGCGGCCCACGAAAGCGGCGTGCAACCATCATTATCCTTCGCCTCGATTTCGACTCTGCCTGTCTCCAGCAGCAGCTTAACGATGGCCTCGTGCCCGTTCTGCGCGGCCGACGAAAGCGGTGTCCAACCAGACTTATTCTTTGCCTCAACGTTGACTCTGCCCGTCTCTAGCAGCAGCTTGACGATGGCCTCGTGCCCAAACTGCGCGGCCCACGAAAGCGGCGCCTAACCGAAGGTATCCCTCGAATTGACATTGACTCTGCCTGTCTCCAGCAGCAGTTTAACGACGGCCTTATGCCTGAACTACGTGGCCAATAAAAGCGGCGTCCAACCAGTGTTATCCTTCGCCTTAATATTAGTTCTGCTGGTCTCCAGCAGCAGCTTAATAATAGCTTTGTGCCTATACTACGCGGCCTATAAAAGCGGCGTTTAACCAAAGGTATTCTTTAAATTAACATCGACTCTGCCCGTCTCTAATAGCAGCTTAATGATAGCTTCGTGCCTGTACTGTGCGGCCTACAAAAGCAGCGTCTAACCGAAGGTATACTTCGAATCGATATTAACTCTGCCCGTCTCTAGTAGCAGCTTAATAATGGTCTTATACCCCTTCTCGGTCGCCCACCACAGCAGCATCTAACCAGAGTTATCCTTAGCCTTATCATTAGCACCCGCGTTAAGCAGCAGTTTAATAACGGGCTCGTGCCCGTTCTTGGCGGCCCATAAAAGCAGTGTATAACCATTATTATCCTTTGCCTTGATTTTAACTCTGCCTGTCTCCAGCAGCAGCTTAACGACGGCCTCGTGCCCGAATTGCGCGGCCCACGAAAGCGGCGTCTAACCGAAGGTATCCTTCGAATCGACATCGACTCTGCCCGTCTCCAGCAGCAGCTTGACGACAACCTCGTACCCCTTCTCGGCCGCCCACGAAAGCGGTGTTCGCTCGTCCTTGTTTCTCGACTCGAGATCACCTTTGTCCGAAGCAAGGAGAAAGGCAACGATCATCGCCTCATCGCCTTTCTCTGCGAGATGTGAGAAGACGCCCCGTCGTCGTGAGAAATTGAAGTTGCGTCCAAAGTCAGGCCGTCTGTTGCCATTCTGGTAATACTGTTCACAAAGGTCGCGAAGTGGAGACGTTGGGGGGTTGATTTCCGCCTGTGCGTTTAACAACGCCCGGACTGCTTCATCACTGTTGGTAGCCAGCGCGGCAAAAATTGGCGGCCCATAACGCTCATCTTCTACTTCGAAGCAGGATAGCTTGGATGAGTGACCCCTAATAAGATTGCCCATATTATTCTCAGCCAATATATATAGAAGACTCGCATTTTGAGTATGTCGGCGAACTTCGTGTCTTTCGAATAGGTTGTCTAATATGATCCAGTCGGCAAGCGGGAAAATCTCAAGAATACCCGTCTGCTCGACTCCGTCTCCTTCAGCTGCATTGGCGTGGTAGAGAATATTTCGTACGGCATACTCTAAAAATGGAAACGCTTTGTCTGCCGCTTGGCGGAGTTCTGCCGCTTGCAGGGATGAGGCTTTCGGAAGTGAACTGCAAATGTTCAGATCGGTATGGATGTCGATGTTCATGTAGTTAAGACAGCACTGCTTTAGTCTCTCGTGGCTCTTTCCTTGGAAGTTTGTTCCGAGATCTGACCAAATTTCCTTGAGCCCATTTTCCTTGAGAAAAAAGTCCCTCACGGATTCGTGAATGAATTGAACCGTGGGGCTTTTGGAACTGGTGACCTCGGCAAGCCCTTTGGAGGAATCGATGATATATCTCTTTGCAATGGATGGCGTAACCTCACCAGGATTCCACGACGATAGGGCCTCAGGCTCAATACCAGTGAGAATGGCAAAATATAACTGCTCTGGTCTCAATGGCTGTCTTGCGAAGAGCACCCACTGAATACAAAGAAGTAGTTCACCTCTGTTCTGCTGGTCCCGCGTCAAAATGTCGCGGAATAACTCGTGTAGATCCCCTGGGATGTCTCGGAGTCTTGATTGAAGCGCATGAACACGACCGCGATCATACTCCTTGTTTAAAATCTCCACTACTAGAACCACCCACAAGAATACCCCTGATGCTTTTTCTTGAAGATTAAAGCGAATCTGCTCGGCAAGCTTACTGTGCCCAATCCTCAATTCGCTGTCCAGGTAGCAAGTTATATCCTGGCCATGTCCTTCTTGTCCTTCAAGCACCAGGTTGATTCCTTTAGAAAGTGTAATGTGGGGGTAGTGTCTACTTGAGAAGCACACTTGGAATCTAATGCCGCACGATGTTGTCAGTTCGCTAAGGCGCCCAAAAAAGGACACCATGTCCCGAATCTGATGCTCGTCGCACTCATCTAAAGCATCAATGAAACACATCAAAGAGGAGTTTCCAAGACCCTGCACTCCGTGTTTGAATAGTTCTTTCAGTGACTCGACACTCCATTGTCGTGGCCCGCCGCTTCTTGGAACTAATCCAAGGAAATCGAAGACGCCCTGAAGTTCTGGGCGTCGTTCGAGAAGCTGTAATAAAAGGGATTGATACATCCCAATTGTGGACTTCTCCAAGTTGGCCCCTCGCGCGTTGAAGAAGAAGGAGATGACGATCTTGTCCTTCATCTTCTTCCGCGCATGAGCAAGAGCGAACTTCATCAACGTCGACTTCCCGGTTCCAGGCTTGCCTTTGATCCACAAAAAGCCGTGGTGCTCGTCAAGCTTGCTGTGTTCGAGCCAGTCGACATATTGAGAGGCTGTTAGCAACCACTTACATGTCTTGTCGTGTGCGGTTTTGATAGTCATTTGACGAGCATCAATTTGGTCGAATTTCAAGGAGTTTAGCAACTCCTGTTTCCGCTCATCATTAAGAGGTTGGGTGCCTCCTGTTGGCATCGTCTTCTCGGCCTCGTCCTTGTTTGGGGGTATCCGACCAAGGAGATCCTTCGCGTAAGCAGCCGCCGCCATCGCTGCATATCCTTGCCATTCCTTGTTTTTGTGGGAGTTTAAGTAGTCGCATATCCTGTGTATGACCAGGCAAGCGAAGTGATTTATTAGACCTGCCGCTTCCATTTCGAAGCAGAGGACGTTCTTTTCTACTGTAAGCTTATCCCGAATCAAAGCATCCCTTATTAGCTGGTTTGCAGACGCAATTAAACCGTAATGAATTGCCGGATTATCCTCATGTTCGTCCCGCTCGCGTCTCGGTACCAAATTTGATGCATCATCGGCACAGGTTACTGCATAGCAGCTTGAACCGTGAGTGATTTCGGCTTTAAATAGCCTGTCAGCACTTGGCTGCGGTCGCTGATACTCCTATTGTAGCCTTGGGTTTTTTGTAAGGATGCTGGCAATAGTCGCTTCGAGCTGATGCCCATTCCTCTTATACTAGGCATGTATTCCATTCAACACAGTGCGTAGTATAGTTAGAGGCTGGTTTAAGAACCGTGCGTGTTAAAAGGCTTAGTGCTATATAGTCCTGCTAAAGTCGTACTAGAACACACTACTCTCACTATCGCGAGGTGCACTGACGACAACATTGCCCAGACGAACGTCGTGCTCCTCAGTTAGGGCACCACCGGCGATGCCAACCAAAAGACGTATCCTAACGTTGGGAAAGCTGTGCATCATGTTCGTTGCTACGCTGGCCGCTGATGCTGTTCCATATTCGCCATAGGGCAAGACGGCGATGACGATATTGTGGCTCCCAACTCGCCCCAATGTGTAATCGTTATTATCTTGGGGGGCCAAATATTGGGGTCGTCCATGCTCTTCGTCAAGACACTCTATTGCGGCAACATACTCTGTTGCTATAGCGCAGATCCAGCCGACTGTGTAGGCGTCGGGCGGTAAGCGCATCGTGGTTGCCCCCAGCGTTAGTGTCTGGGCATTATTGCGATCTATCCTCCTCCTCTTCTCTCTCCTCTTCTCTAGGCCCGAGAAAGCTTCTTCGTCACTCTCGGACCCAGATTCTCTCGTCGGCATTGTCTCAGTCATTTGGTTGCTGATACGAAAGGGCGTCAAGCTGATGGTGTTCAGGCGGACTGACTTGGACTCGAAACTCAATGCGGTTCTTCAGGCGAGGTGCGACCTGCAAAGGCATTGACCTGCTGGAAGGGAACCACGTGCTCCCATATTTCATGCGGAGGGAGCAACAGGTTACGCAGGAGGAACCAGATTCGAAGCGCGCGAGTATGCGAGAAGAAAGGAAGGAAGACTGGGTTGGTTGGACATATGGTAGGCCCATCGAGTCTCACGAGCTGTATGTGAGGGGTTGGGCAAAATGCAGCACAGCCGCTGCCAAATCAGCCAATCACCAAGCTATGGTATGCATCTGCTACATTACACAGAACAAAACGAGGCTTTCATCAGAGACCTTTCGAACGGCATGACAAGACGGAGAATTCCGCAACTCATTTACAGCACCTTTAGTCTGCTAAACAGCTATATACCCGTCCAGCTCAAAGCAAGTTACGCCTAGAATAAAAATGAACGTAAAACTAACAGCGAGAATTTCGTGCTGCGCTGGATAGAATTTCTTGCAATACTTTTCGGATACCAGAACCGGCTCAAAGGAGCTTAAGACATTAAGGACTCTTCTCTTGGTTGCCTCACCACCAGGCATTGTCCAGCCTCACGGCGCCGACAGCTCCCTTAGTGGCGACGCCGTGCTATTACGAGAGACCAAAAGAAACGAATGTCCGAGATTGCCTGCGCAATGAAGATGAGCTCCAGCTGATCAAGCAAATAGTGTAAACGAAGCTACCGCGGGACGCGCGAGTACCAGACGATATCTAAAAAGCGTCATCTTTCCATCAAGACAGGTCATGGACCTCCAAAGCTCGGGTAACATACCGCCCCGATCTTTCCCTAAGTTTCCCAGCTTGTCTACTGCAATTCGCTGTTATGTCTGGCATCTTGCTCTTCGGCAACCCCGTGTGCATCGCCTGCGTACCGCCAACGTGGATCTCAAACAGCTCTATCCTCTTCAGGGCACCGAAACACTTCCTCGCTCTACCATAACTACACGAGACATCCTTGCAACGTGCCAAGGGTCTCGAAATGAGGCATTGCGTGCATTGCCAGGTCTATTGGCTCTTAGCAACTGTATTGTTCACTTCAACGGACTTGACGATGTTATCTGCCTCGTCAGAGCGGGTCTAGATGTGTTAGACTCGTTGAGGGAGGCGGTATTGAACAATCGGGCTCTGGGACATGGTGACAAGAATGGCGGGCCCGTTGCTAAGATGCCCGATGCCCTAGACTGGGTCAACAAGATGACGAAACTAGCATTAGAAGCGCGCAACTCAGACTTCCACGACGACTTCGGTTTTTCGGCCACTGAAGGGATCGATCAGAATCACCTGCTACGATTCATGTCCACGTTTCCAAAACTGGAATGGCTGTTTCTAATCATCTTGCCGACGCCAGATGATATGGGAACAGTGATAGTCGATGAGAATGACGACGACGAAGGGCATGAAGGAGAAGGTGACGGAGATGCTACTGCCATTTCCAGCCATGGCAGCAGCAACATTGGCTCCATTGGCGGCTTTTGGATTCGAGGTGAGAATGGAATTAGCGACTGGTATCATTGGGTGCCTCAAAGCACAACATGGGGCTACTCAAATGAGAGAGTGCAGACGCATTTCTCAGATATGGCAATGTGGAAGGACAGCCTTTAGGCGGCATTGCGGCGTCATGGCAACGAAAGCCGGCTGTTGAGATCGGGGCAAGTTGAGGTAATGCTGCATTTCAGGGAAGGCGCCGAGCCACCGAACGATCTGTAGAACTTGAGAACTACTATATATTAGGTCTAAACAACATTTCTGTTTGATGGCTGCCGCGAGCAGGCTCCAGAATGCTGGTTGCCCTACGGCCATGTTTGCGGTGTGGATAATAGAAACCTGACTGTGCCGTCGACTGGTCGCAGGGCTTCGAATTCGCCGCACCAAGGACTTCTCCACAAACTAATGGCGCCAAGGCTATCAGAGATCGAGCAAGCAAAGTCAGAACAATTTACCCCTGCACTAGTAATTGGCATACAGTTCAGCCCGAAGATATAATACACGGGGGGTGTATTGTACGAAAACCCTGCTGGATTCCTCTACCCAACGAATTCTGGCAAGAGCATTGCGTGGAAGTGCTTGTTGGGTCGAGATGCCATGACTTAGAATGGCTGTGTCTTTGGCTCTTCAGCTTGTCGTCACTTCTTACATACCATCGATCACCGAAAAGACGTTGTTTATGCTGCAATTGCCCAGGATGTTATCCATGGGCGTGGTCTAGGTAGCTGAGATGTTAGTTTAATACGTTCATAGCTGGACTTCTAAGCATTTAAGCTGCAATGCGAGCAGGGTGTGCTGCAGCGTTTACCCTCTGGATTTATAACGTGTGTGTTCTTGTGTAGCCGATGTCTCATGTACGATCCCCTTTTCAGTAATACAGGGGGAAATCTCGGTTCGGGTAATGCTCGGACATTTGTGATAAGCGCCAGAGCTTCGGGCACCGCGGAGATGTAAAGCAATAATCCTAGTGCAGAGTGCGGCTTGTGGAATGTTGTAGATAGAATAAATTAATAGCAGCCATTGTTAGCCAGACCTTTGTTTTTTTTTTGGGGGGGGGGGGGGGGGGGGGAAGAAAAGCTGTTCTACGTGCTAGCTCGCTGACTATTGCGGAGCGTATGGTGTCTTGACGAAGAGCCTGCCGGACAGGTGGATCCTTCATGATTGGGATTGACAGACATAAAATACTTATTGTCGTATCGAAACATCCCAACATCCCATAAATGCTCGTATTCTCCTATCTCCCTGTGCCTCTTAGAGAACGACCGCATCCAAGATATCTACACTGTCTGACGAATCGAGTTTTCCTCTTCATTCCTGCTAGACTTTTTGCACTGCTGTAGGGTATCGGCTCATTGACAGCATGCCAACAGCGGGGATCTTCCTGCCGAAGTTGGACTACTACGGATTTACCACCTCAACCGGAGCTCGCAAAAGTTCAGGGTCTCCATTCTATCGCCGCCAGATGCACAATATCCGCAATTCTACTGCATGTCGGAACACAACACTAAGCACTAGGCAAAGACTGAGAGCATCCAGTCGAAGGCGTATTTGCGATGCCAGTGTAACTTGGCTGCGGCCGCCTCATGGCTTTATTTTGCAGCACTCTAATGTGTAGTGAAGCGATCCACTGTGTAGCTGAACATGCCAATCAAGCTTCCGTACATGGAGGCACCATTTGAGCAATTGGTACAGATCAAGCACGTGTTGTTAAAATATGCCCAGGGCTCTTGACCATGCATGCCACCTAAAAACGCAGATCTTGCAGGTGGTGCCACGTATTTGGTGGGAGCCAGGTCTGTCTGTTCCTTGAGGTATGGGACACTAGAGCCACGGCAAACACAACTATCTTTGGAGCGCCTGTGAGGACCGAGTGAGCGCAAGTAACGTGCTCCGCAGATTTGCAAAGTTACCTGATAAATTGGTGCCTGGGTGTTTCTATAACCTTGTGTGTTCCTCGGACTGCTGTATCTGCATGTACCGACGCAAGCACACAGTGCCTGCAAAACGGAGGATAGTGACAGGCGCGTTAGCGCGTGACGGACGCGATTCTGACAAGCGCGCCCGCGCCAGTCTGCACACTGGCCAAGCATAAGCCAACTCCGACCCACAGGGACCCGTCCCACTGATCTTAGCTGACTTGACAGAGGAACATTCGTTCCAAAGAACAGCTCATGTATGTTATTTTTTAGCCAACCGAGGCTTGTGCGCATAGCATAATGGGACTCAGTAGCACACTCAGCCGCACCTTACGGCTCAGGACTTGGGCTGCATAAATTGGCCAGTTGTATGAACAACCCCAGCTGTTGCAACGCAGGCACAACTTCAGCAGGTTATGTGTCATATAAACGCAGCCACTTGCCAGGGGTACATGAACCAGCCTGGCTAGTATGACGCTGTTGCAGCGTTTCTCGGATGTCCTTCAAACAAGACTTTGTTGAAAGCAGCTCGAGCCGCTATGTTGGTCCACGAGACCTGACCGATGCTAGCCAACTGGAGCTTGAAAATATCAAAACGGACCCAACGCTAGTCAAACTTACAAAGCAGAAGGGCATAGCGCTAACCATACCAGATGTACCGTACCGTGGAAAACAAGGTGCAATCAGTTAAGAGCATATCTCCGGAAGCTAGCCAAGGTAATAATGCTACAAGACTTTTTCAACACCATCAGCGCCATAGAAATAAATTCGCAATTGAAGGACGAAGCTAGTTCATTTCTTGACCTAGCCGTAGACAAGTGGAAATCCCAACCTTGTTACAATCTGGAGGAGCGCCGACTACTGGCGGAGCTTATTTGCTATGCGCGCAATAATACGTCTGGGAAGAGCGCGAGAGCCTCGGCGTGCGAAGTCAGACGTCAAAAGAGAGATGGAACACTTTTCTCAAAGCTGTGATAAAGATCAATGCTTCATCTGCTTCTGGGATGGACGTGCGCCTCCAAGCCAAAGGTTTAACAGGTTTCGCTCTCCTTATCGCGCAAGGGACCATCTGATATTCCGACATCTCAAGGGGCTTGGTGAGGGACCCGTGCTGTGCCCTGTGCCAAGTTTCCGGCAAGAGAAAGTTGTGTTTCACAAACTCCAAGCTTTCCAGAATCACTTGGCAAGGTTTCATAACTATGACAACTTCAACAGATACAAGGTGCAAGCACAAATATAGATAATCACAGTATATCGATCTGTAGGAGTCAAACAGCGTACTTGAAGTTTCATAATTTCTCGTCAATATCATTTCTCAGTGCTGCGTGAATCTGTGTAAATTGCAGTCGCTATCCAATCCAGTCCAGCTTTGGAAACCTCAAGAAATCCAACAGGCTCCAACAGCCACATTCTGTCCGCCTGTGTCTCCATGGACGCACATCACGCCTGCAAAAATCAACCCGATGACTTTGCCACATTTCTTTATTTTATAATCGGCTTAAGTCGCTACACTCTGCGCACGTGAAGCTAAGTATAAATGAACCTGGACCCCTTTGACCCACCCCTGACAAAGGTATTAAGAATTAGACGATGTGCTGCTATGACTTTGCCACGGGTACCAGGTTCAAGCCAAAATAACCGGACAGAAGGTCGGGAAGGAAGCTTTACTTAACCATCCATGGTAGAAAAAGCGTTTGGAAGCCAAACCAAGGTATTGGACGCGCGGATTGCTCCTGAGAGGCTGCGCAGGTACCGTTTTCCGAAGGGGAGCAAGAGCATGGTGTATGGTCTTGTAGTTATCGAGATTTCCGTTGAGCAGGCATACGACGGCCTCGCGCACGTCATGCGTGACCGCTACCTTACCACTTCCCAGGCTCTTCAAGTGGCAAGCTATGACATAAGTTTGAAGTCCCAACCTCATCAGAAAATAACTTGCTAAGGCCATAAAAGTCGGGAGTAACAGAGGCTCCGCAGCTCAACAGGAGCTTCTCAATCCCGTCATGGAAATTGAGGCTCGCTAGTTGAAGAGCAGTCAGGCCACATGTATCCTCAATGTTTAGATTGATTCCCTTTGCAACAAGAGCCATGACAACGGTATCATGCCCGCCCTCAACGGCATAAAACAGTGCTGTCCGACCTAAGATGTCCTTCGCCTCAAAGTCGGCGCCTTTCTCGAGCAGCAGCCCGACGACGGTCTCGTGCCCGTACCCAGCGGCCCACGACAGTGGCGTTCGACCGTCTTTGTCTTGCACCTCGACGTCGGCGCCCTTCTCGAGCAGCAGCCTGACGACGTCCTCCTGCCGGTTCCTAGTGGCACACCACAGCGGTGTCAGACTATACTCGCCGTCCTTCGCCTCCATGTCGGCGCCCTTCTCGAGCAGTAACTGCACGACGGCCCCGTGCCTGTTATCAACAGCCCACGACAGCGGCGTCCGACCTAAGTTGTCCCTCGCCGCGACATTGGCGCCTTTCTCGAGCAGCAGCTCTACCACGGCCCAGTGCCCGTTATCGGCGGCCCACGACAGCGGCGTCCGACCGCGCTCAAAGTAGGTTGGCGCTAGATTGGCCATACTCGGCTCTCGGCTTAGCTTCCTCTGCCTGATCTTTAAGACATTAACCTTAAGCTTCTCGGCTTCTTCCTACCAGCCGCGGTCGGAGTAGGTAGATGCTAGATTAGCTATACTCGTAAGAGTATTAGGATGCTCCCGGCCTAGTATCCTTTGCCTGATCTTTAAGACATTAACCTTAAGCTTCTCGGCTTCTTCTTACTAGCCGCGGTCAGAGTAGGTAGATGCTAGATTGGCTATACTCTTAAGGGTAAAGGGATGCTCTTGGCCTAATATTCTTTGACTGATCTTTAGGACATTAACCTTAAGCTTCTTGGCTTCTTCTTACCGGCCACGGTCAGAGTAGGTAGATGCTAGATTAGCTATACTCTTAAGGGCAAAGGGATGCTCTTGGCCTAATATCCTTTAACTGATCTTTAGGATATTAACCTTAAGCTTCTTAGCTTCTTCCTACTGGCCGCGGTCAGAGTAGGTAAATGCTAGATTGGCTATACTTGTAAGGGTATTAGGATGCTCTGGGCCTAGTATCCTCTGACTGATCTTTAGGATATTAACCTTAAGCTTCTCGGCTTCTTCCTACCGGCCGTGGTTAAAGTAGGTAGTTACTAGATTAGCTATACTTGTAAGGGTATTAGGATGCTTCTGGCCTAGTATCCTCTGCCTAATCTTTAAGATATTAACCTTAAGCTTCTTAGCTTCTTCCTACCGGCCACGGTCAGAGTAGGTAAATGCTAGATTAGCTATACTCTTAAAGGCAAAGGGATGCTCTTAGCCTAATATCCTCTGACTGATCTTTAGGACATTAACCTTAAGCTTCTCGGCTTCTTCCTACCGGCCACGGTCAGAGTAAGTAGATGCTAGATTAGCTATACTCGTAAGGGTATTAGGATGCTCTTGGCCTAGTATCCTCTGACTAATCTTTAGGACATTTACCTGAAGCTTCTCGGCTTCTTCTTACCGGCCGCGCTCAGAGTACGTAGATGCTAGATTAGCCATACTCGTAAGGGTATTAGGATGCTTTGGGTCTAGCTTCCTCTGCCTGATTTTTAAGACATCAACCTCAAGCTTCTCGGCTTTTTCCCACTGGCAGTGGTCAGAGTAGGTAGATGCTAAATTGGCCATACTTATAAGGGTATTAGGATGCGGCGTCCGACCTGAGTTGTCCTTCATCTCTATGTCAGCGCCTTTCTCGAGCAGCAGCCTCACAACAGCAGCGTGCCCGTTGTAGGCGGCCAACAACAGCGGCGTCTAACTATAGTTGTAGTCCTTCGCGTTGATACCGGCGCCCCTCTTGAGCAGTAACCTTACCACGGCTGCGTGCCCGTTGTTGGCGGCCCACGATAGCGGCGTCTAACCTGAGTTGTCCCTAGCCTCGACATTGGCGCCTTTCTCCAGCAGCAACTGCACGACGGCCTCGCGCCCGTACCTAGCGGCCCACGACAGCGACGTCCAACTATAGTTATAGGCCTTCGCCTCGACGTCGGCGCCTTTCTCGAGCAACAGTTTGACGACGGCCCGATGACCATAATACGATGCAACCATAAGATCCGTAAAATTCACACTAGGCTCAAAACCTGTATCTTTCCAATAGATTCTAAACCATACGGAGAAGCTCTTCGAATCCGGATCGCAAATTCGCAGAACGGAAGGTATAATAGGAGCGTCGTCAATTATGTCAGCTTCGTGGAAGTGAGCCCCCCATGTTTTGGCCGAGTAATCTAAGAAGGCGGAGCTATCGACAGAGTGGCTGGCTTCCTTATTCGCATCTGTCTGAATGCTAATGTCGGAGTTAAAGAAGTTTAGATAGAGCACGCAGACCTCCGCAAGAACGGTTTGTGCTTGGCGGGTAGTGATGGAATGACGCCAGTGCGGTTCCGACGGAACGGTTGTGGGCGATGCCAAATCGGCGAGGAGAAACTCGCGAGCAGTTTGATGCAGGAAATAAATACTGCCCCGATGGATCGAGACGAACAATCCGCACCAACGTCTGAGACTTCGCTCGAAGTCTCTTTCCGCCTCCAGATCGAGGTCATGGATAGACTGTGATGATTGATGTATATTCATGGCCACGTTCATTTCCGAGAGTGTTAGTGGCCGGCTCGCTGCCAAGATTATGCACAAGGCCTTCCGGGCCGACGATGGGTCCGTACACTTGCCCAAAATTTGCTCATATGCCTCATTAATACTCCCTGGGAGTGTTGCAATGGCAGATTCAACCCCCTTTGGTGTCCTTTTAAAGTTCTCTTTCTCTAAGTAGTCGAACACAAGGTATACCCAGAGATAGGTGCGGTGGGTTGTCTTCTGCAGTCTTTTCTCCAGGTAGCTCTTGATTTCGGGTGAGACGCCCTGCTTCTCCGACAGCTCATTCACCCGGTGCGTAATGACGCGATTCACCTCATGACTGATGGTTTCTGACTCTTGCTCCCCTGGTATATGGATGTTTGGCAAAGCGCTTAACAGGCCGCGGAACTTGGACACAATCTGATCATAGGGGCGGCAAGTTAGAAGATACCTCAACTTGCCATGGCCCAAATGGTCCCTGCGGAATTGGCTCTCCACATTCCGCATCAGGTCCGCAAACTCTGATTCGGGGCATTCATCCAGGGCATCAAGGACAATAATGATAGGTCCTACCTGGGGATCTTTTATAGCATGTCGTAGTATCTTCCAGAGCGATTCTGTAATGTTGATCAGACCTTGCCCATCCTTCCGGAATTGGGGCAAGGCATGTTTGATCAGGGACGGCTTCTGAGAGAACAGCTGATGAAGTAGTGCGCAAAGCGCTTGCCGGACGCTGTTCTGGTCTTGGTCTTTGAAGAAGAAATAGCAGATCGTTGTCGACTGTGGCAAGTAGTGGTCGATCAGGTACTTGGCCAACACGGACTTTCCGCAGCCAGGATCGGCCGTGACCAGCAGAGGCCCGGACTCCTGTTTCAACCACATCTGGAAGCGCTCATGCTTTAAGAACCACAGGCACGTATCTTCAACCCTTTCCTTTACTCGGTCTTTATACCACTCGTATGTGGCGTCCCTGGTGCTAGTTGTGAGGCGGAACAGCTGGTGACAATTTTGTTCTTCCATGGACAGCCTCTCCTTAGCGAAATGCTCTTGGGCTTTGAGCTGCGCCCTCGCAATTACCAGCTGCTCCTCTGCGGATTTATGAATGCCTGTACATGGGGTTAACACGTATTAATAGCATGATTCCAAGACCTTGGACTTACCGGATAGAATATCGCCGATTTTCTTCTCGGCCGCAACGCTGTCAGGCAGAATTCTGCATAGAAGATCCTTCGCATACGCAGCCGCCGCCATGGTCGCATAGCCCTGCCACTCCTTGTTCTTATGGGAATCTAAGTAGTCGCATATACCGCGAATTACTAAGCATAGAAATTAGTCCATTAACCCAGCTGCCTCCATTTTAAAACAGAGAACATCCTTCTCTGCTATAAGTTTATCGCGGATAAAAGAGTCTTTTATCAACTGGTTTGCCGAGGCAATCAAGCCGTAATAAACGGTTAGGTTATCGTCATATTTAGTCCGCTTGCGTCGCGGCATTAACTTTAATGCATCGTCGCCACAGCAGGCTGCGCAGCTTGCATCGTTGTTTAGGGGATGGGTGATTCCAGTTTTATACAGCAAGTCGGTACTTGGCTGTGGTCGCTCATACTTCTGCCGCAGTCTTGGCTTTTGCTCAAGAATGCTGTCAATAGCCTCTTCGAAGCAATAACCTTCCCTCTTATACTAGGCCTTAAGCCCGTTCACGTTAGCTAGTAGAAAGGTTGGCGGCTGGTTTAGAGAGCCTGCTGCGTGGAAGATTCCACCTTCTACCGTCTTGCCGAAGTCGTATTAGAACACACCACCACTACCGCCACAAGGAGCACTGACCACAATGTCGCCGAGGCGGATGTCACGTCTTTGACTCGGCGCACCGCCGCCAATACCAACTATTAGGCCTATCCTGATATTAGGATAGCTACGCAGTATGTCTCTCGTAACGCTCGTGGCAGAGGAAATGCCGTACTTCCCGTAAGGCAAGACGGCGATGACGACATTGTGTTTTCCAACTCTGCCTAATATATAGTCGGTATTATCATTGCGAGGCACCTATTCTGGCCCTTCGTGCTCTTCGTCGAGAAATTCCTGCGCGGCAATGTACTCCGTAGTTATGGCGCAGATCCAACCCACGGTGTAGTCCGTACGATCCAACATTAGCTTAGGAGAGTTGGCCGCTAGCGTCCGAGCATCATCACACCGTGGCTTCCACCTCTTCTCTCGACTCAAAGTTGCATTTGAAGTCTTCCCGTTCCCGTCTCCCGAAATCGTGTCTCCAGTTCCTGAGGTAATGTCATCTTCGTCCCTCGAAGTGCTGTCTCCAGGTTCCACGGCGCCGGTGGCTCCGCTGCCCGGTTGGCGCTGGACACTTGAAGTCCATTTTAACCAGAAGATATACGTGGATATAAGTAGAAGCACACATATTAAAATATTCCACACTAGACTGTGAGACGAGGGAAAATCCGCAGTGAGAATCCGCGAGAGTACGAATAAAGACATTGCAACGCCCAAGTGTTCGAGCACTGGCGTACGGTCGTCAATCGCAAGCCGAGCCGTGTCGTCGACAGTACTCGATGTGTGGTGGCGTAAGGCGCCGGACTGCAGCAAGGAACATTTGATTACCTGCTTGCTCGCGAGACACGAAGATGTACGAAGCGGCCTTGCCCTGTGGTCAAGAACAAGCGGCACGAGCTCTGGTCGGCAGAATGTGGCCGGGTTGGATCAGACATGAGGAGCAACTGTGATCGACTTGGCGAATTTGGCCACGAAAAGGTGAGGAAAGTGAAACACCGAGTCGGGTGCGTGTTGGTTCTCCATTTTGGGCAGCGAATAGTGACCAAGAGGTGGTTTCTTTTTCTTTTTTTGGTCTCGACGCAGGCGCTGAGCTCTCCCAGCTTTGTTGGTCCAATGAGTTCTTGACGAAAGGCGCCACGGCGCTTCAGTATCACTCATCACACGGTGTCGCATCCTGTCCCTTCTAAAATGCCCAACCGCGTTCGACAGGACGTGCGAATGCCTATCATTGCGTCACCAGGGTAGCCAGATGGAGCCACAGCAGCGAGGTACTGTGTTGGGGATGGTTTCTATGCACTCTCTCCACTTCGCCAAATCGTAGCAGCAACTTCAGCTTCTCCAACCGATAGAGATGGCCAAAAGCCCGCAATACGGTGGCGAAATAGGAAACCAGCAGAGTCGAGTATTCGCCCATTGCGTTCTCCGTTGCCGACCGTTTCAAGCAACGATTCTGCTAACAGGCTGCTCCATTCTCCCTCCGGGTTCTCGACAGCTAAAGGAAGCAGACAGCCAACGCGTCCCGACATGACCTCGACTGCCTCCTGTTGCTCTTGCCCTCGTCATAACGCAAATCGTCTGGTGACCTGGCCCTGCAGGAAAGCATACCACAGCCTACGTCGAGCAGGAGCTCGACCTACATTTGCTCGTCGATATCAACGGCGGGTTCTGGGTCGCTGGTCTGCCTACTGCGCCACTTGCGCTGCATAACCGGCTCTGCTGAGCCGGGAGATCTTTGTCACGGAGCGGATGGACATGGCTTGTTGCGAAACATTCGGCTTGCCTTGATGGCAAAGATCGAGCTGGTTTGCACGTCAACATTCATTGTATGAAAGGATTGCATGCAGCAACTTTTATTCCGCCATCGCCTCTCTAGCATATATTTTTGGGACGCAGTCGTTTTTCTCTTCGTTCCCACCAGGAAGATGCCAAGATTGTACCGGCCACAAGCACGGCAGTTGTCAAAACGGCAATCCATATCTCTCTATGCACTCGCAACACGAAATCTTGGCCCCTACTTGATGCTGCCTCACTGTCCTTCTCAAACCACACGAAGGTGGTACTAAAGAAAGACTGAACCCGACCAGATTAGCGTTACCGTCTTGTAGGTGTACGCATTTGACGACCCTAGAAGGGATGAAGAGGACATACTGTGACTAAGTTTGCAGGCAAGTACAACATTGCAACAATGGTCGCTATGCGCGTTGTACGCGAATCTTGACAAGTCTGGTTCGCTAGTGTAACCATGACTTTAGTTTCGACTGATTCGGCTCGGGCGATTCGCGTGAGCTCCATGACATTGTGATACATGAGTTCTTGTCCGTGAAACTTCAAGATGTCGTCATACTTATGCCAAAAAATGTTACTATTTGACTAGTCACATGCAAATCGAGAAATCCTACCATTAAACTGATATTGTTTGCGAGGCCCAGCAGCTTTCGTGTAGTTTCCTGGTAGTTTCTGAGCTCGCTGATCAGGTTTCGAAGCTCGCGTTGAAATCCATCGTGGATGGACGTGGAAAAGTTGCAGACTTTGGCGAGGTCCTCTTCATGTGTTCCAATACTTGATACGGTGCTTAAGGTGTTTGCAAGAATTGAGCGTGTGTGATATAACTTCTGTTGTAGTTGGTGAACCTGCTGCTTGGTCAAGAAACTGAGTCCAAACTCGCTATATGGCTTGCAAATGGCGACGTTTCTATCCTGCTCCGCAACGTATTAGCTATTGCATACCTCTGAGATGCCTCAACCGACCGTTATGCCTAGGGGAAAGCAATGTGTGATGACTTACGAGCGATTGTAATCCGTCGGCAATGTGATTAAGATACTCCCTCCAGCTTGCAGTAGAAGCAACGAGGTACAGGATATGTACGCTCATGGGATGTGGCGAATTGGCCGGCTTACTGCTCTTCAGAGTCGATGTAAATAGCGATGGAGGCTGTATAACGACCCAAGTTGACTGTCCGGTGTGGAATGTATACTTTTGGTGAATGGCCGATTGGCGACAGGACCATGGATCTTCGAGGTCGCGTCCGTGGCGTTGAAAGTGACGGATATTATAGCAGAGGTCTATAAGTGCCTGTTAGATTTTGCAGATAGATACCAGCGATAGTACACACCAGCCGCCGGACTATCCTCCATGGCCTTGCTGTGTTTGTTCTTCCTTGATGCTTTGTGCCTATTTGAGGGAGAAATGCAGCTATAGCAACTCATGAAATCTTCGTCCCAAGATGAAAACTTTCTCCCAAGCCCCAAAACGAAATTTAGAAACCGAGGCGTGATCTGGTGCGAGGCGCATATCGTTTGGAACATCTCGAGTGTCACATCTATCCGGCTCCATGAATTTAGGCGATGCAGGATCCTACAGAACAACATGTTAGCCACCAACTCATATATGCAACTGAAGAAATTACCCACAAAATCCTTGATGAGCCTGGTAATGACTTTTGCTATGTGCCATTTCATTCCTACGTCAGTAAAACTAATATTATGCATAAAAAAGAAGCACATACAGCCAAGGCTACTTTCAGTTCTCCTGCATTCGACGCCCACTTCAGCACATTTGCTTTGCTTCCATGCTCACTGGACTCTGCAGTCGGCGCTGGTAGCGTTTTTGGGCACCGTGACGGACAGATTTCAACAACCTCTAACTTAGAATTACCAGCCTCCGTGACAAATAGGTCTGATAGTTTAGCCTCTAACTCTAAGTAAGTATACTCAAGTCCGTGCTGACGGAGTGCTCTGCGGAAGAAGCCAAGTGGATTTGGGCTTGGGTCACGATGAGAGCCAATACTCGAGGCCATGATGACAGCGCAACTAAAACGCTTTTCCTTACCAGGACAAGATCTAGCATTGTTTAGCAGGAAAATGTACCATTATAGGAAAAGAGAGAATGCTCGGCGAGGCCCATGTTTTGCATCGACAGTAGGCAGTGCAGTGACGGTAGAAGTGAGCGTGTCAGCAGGCAGTGAAGCGTGACAGCAAGCAGTGCAGGTGACAGCAGGCAGTGCAGAGTGACAGTAGGCAGTGCAGCGTGACGGTAGGAGTGCAGCGTGACAGTAGTCAGTGCAGTGTGACGGTAGGCAGTGCATTGTAACCCGAGGCAGCTCAAAGCGTTGGATGCCGGATTCGTCTAGAGTCTTAAAGTCGAGGGCCTGGGCTATTGAAGAGTATATATTATTATAAAACGCCCTTCGGGCTGAAACAAACTGTTATAGTAGTATCTTCTCCAGCTCTCAGGCATCTCAGGCATTTGAACATCATCTGTCCATCGTTTAACAATCTTATTCATCAAGATGGCCGCGATAACACGTCTTGAGGCAAGATATGTGGAAAAGTCCAAGCTAGAAATGCTTCTTCAACGGCTATTTGGAGATCCCCCTAATTATAGCGTAAAAGTATGTGCGGCAAACCCGGTCTATCCATGTTTTGAGCTGATGTCTCTCAGTGTCAAGGAGGTTGGATGGAAATTACGGCATCAAGAGAGCTCACTGAGGTTAGACAATTACTCCAGTATTACAGGCACATGAGGTTGATTGGCAATGCTAAAACCCTTTCGGTGCAGTATGAAAAGCAGAGTGTTATAATGACAGGATAAGGATAAATACATCTGGTTTCTCATGAGCGTGCGCGAGTAACAAATAATAAGGACGATACTAATCTTGTTCAAAATATACTCTTTGTGATTGTGCCGCTAATTCTGAGTTTGTTCTCTGCAATTTCGTTGAGGTTTTGACGACACCTTGAATAACGAGGCACTTTATGCCACGCGGCTGTGCAGAGAATGGTGTTCTCTTTTCATTTGGTCGTGAGGCTGCACATCTTTCTGTCCACAAGTTAAGGGTGATTTCAGACAGCCAAACACTGCCCCGCAAGCCTGCATTTCCTGCGGGCGCAGTGGGCCTTAGAGCTAATCGTATTGGCACTTGAGGTGACATTTGCGCCCCGTGTGCTCGCTCTCGCCCTGTTGTTGAGGTATCATGAACAATTCACATTAGTGTTAGTGGTTGGATATCGTGGTAAGAGGCGGGCTGTGCTTGTAGCTGCACCTGGCACGCCAAGTTGCCCGCCTTGTTTGACTGAATGCTAAGAGACATGCAGTGTTTTATACGTGGCAGGCATTGATTCGTTGTTGGTGACATCCCAGAACGGGAACATTATTAGTAGTCGGCCGGTAGATCACCCATGATGTGATTGACGCTAACCCAGATGAGTCGCGTATGCAGAACAATGGCATCTCCCCCAGTCTCACGGCTACCCTATGGAGGGTTGTTGCAAGTGGTTCCTGTGAATACAGGTAACCCATGGCTAAGCAGATTTTTGTGTTAATCGCACGATCGTGATTCTCTTGATTTATGACCTAGGACGTAGTGGAAAGAGACGTCTTGGAAAAGATAGAAGCTGCAATGCTGATAATCCCATCTGATGCCGCATCATAGTCAACCAAAGCACCCGCGTAATCGAGCGACAACCAGCTTCCCAAATAGGAGTAACATACTCTTTCTTCCAGGATTTTCAAGTTTCGATTCACTAGAGCCACACTGAATGCACCACCTGACCGCTTCGCAGTATTCCCTTCCCATATGTTGCTTCAGTAGAGGGACCCGATCTGCGAGTAATCGGTCGCACCTGTCTTTGTACGACAAGCCTCTGTATTGCGGCCGATTCATTATCTCGCTGAGCGGCTTCCAGAAGCCAATCTCCATCAGTATAATTCCCAGGCTATAGTAGTCAAACTCAGGCCGGTAGCCAAAGCCCTCTTTGAGGTACGTGGGATGCTGGTAGTCTCTGGAGCTGGAGTCTGTAAGTCCCGATGTGAAGGCAAATGGTTCGTCGGGACGGCTGTGATTGAAGCCGACGAGGAATGGTTCCCGGACCAACTGGCCCTTGGCGCCATCTGTCTCCTGAAAGAACACAACGTGGGATGTGGTAAGGGCTTTGTGGAACCATCCTACTGTGTGCAGCTCGAGCACTGATGCAGCGAGAGATAATGCTAGTTTGAACCTATCGTTTAAGTCTGGCCACTGCTTAGAATGATTTGTTGTTTCTTGAATGAGTCCGCACAGGCTGGTTGGCTTGAGTGGCCTTGTAGGTACCGCCGAGAGAGGCAGCTCGAAGATGATCCCAAACGCTGCTTTTCCTGGCTCGTGGAAGAAACCGTTGCATCTCAGTGTCCGGAAAGCTTCTGGCCTTTCCTGTGATAGGAGCTCGGCGAATCTAGCAGCGCGGTCGCATAGCTGTCCGATAGTGTGTTCGTCTGCGCCGTGTCGTCCATAATTTCGCCACTCGACCCACACCGTGCGTGGCGGCTGGCTGTCATGGACTCGACCGAGATGATTGTCACCGAATCGTTCGCCTTGCTCAAAAAGACTTGGCTTGATCTCCAATGCGCGTGATGCAGAGCCACAATCCCTCGCAAGGAGATTGTTTACATGCTTGATATTTGCCCGCATACGAATCTCGTGATTCAGAACTAAGCTGGCATCTCCGTCTTCAAACCGCTCGAAAAGCTCAGAGTCTCCCTCCATCACAGTGACGTTGAAATATTCTCGTGACATTGTCTTCTGTTCTTGGTTCAGAAAACAGTGCAACTCATCGTTGAGCTCCAGGAGTGGGGAGAAATTTAAACGCTGTGTATTTTCACCTTGGGGAAGTCTTGACTCTAAATCCCCGCGGAGTCGGGTGAGGCATCCTAAAATGGCGTCAAAACGGGACATCGCGTCATGAATGGTTTTGTATGGCGGAATCGGTTCGTTCTCGAGGTTGAGTATTTTAATGGCGTATCTCCATGCGTCGAACCTTGTGTGTTCGAGAAACATATCCAGAGAGTCTCCATTGCTTCTGACTAGGCGAAATAAGTCGTTGACGGTGCCAGCAACTTCGTAGGTGGCGACGAGACGCAGCCGTGAGGTGACTTCCTTGGCATTTGGCCGTTCCGATGGGTCTATACGGAGAATTTGCCGAACCAGGCAAACAAGAAGGGAGCATGCTCGTGTGGAAATTGACTCCAGCTCTGAGAGCCAATGCTCAACAGCCTTGCTTGGCTGCCGAGGACCTTGGTGAAAATGATTGAGGATAAAGCCTCTTACTCTGTGCTCCCTCGCCCTTCTGAAGTTATCAATCCCTTTGTGCCCTCGAGCCATATACGTTGCAACATCCGCTGCAATGCAGCCAAGGGACCAAATATCATTGGATCTGTGCACAGTGCCGGCCTGAAAATTGCATTCCCAGTCCTCGCACTCGGGTGCTAAATAATCATCGTTGTTTCCATTCTTGAACTCTGTGGCGGAGTTTTGGGAAAGAGGCTTAAATGTAGACAGACCAAAATCTGCTAGGAGGAACTTGGATTCAGAGACAAGGACGTTGCGTGGTCGTAGGTCGTTGTGACATCCAATCAGTTCAAGGTCGATTTTGCGTTCAGTAAAGTTGTGAACATGCTCCACTGCGGACGATAACCCAGCGAGTGCGACCACCAGGCTTTCATCAGACGTAAATCGTGTGGACTGGCGCTCTGTGGCTAGGAGCTCCGCAAGGTTGCCAGTATCTGCCAGCGGAAAGAGAAGACTGTGCCTGCCATCATATGTGTAGGAGCCCAAGAGTTGAACAATATTGGGGTGCTTCAGGTGGTTGAGAATGGCAAGATTCTTTAGCTCCTTTCTGTGGCCGAGAGCCGAGTACGTCTCCGTCTCGCCGTTAACGTCGCATTCGAATTCCTTTCTGGCAAACTTGGGGAAGATTAGCGACAAGCAAAATGGACATGGAGTAGCCTAACCTTACTCTTTCGGGGAATACGTTATCCAATTCCTGGTGGCCTGGATCAAGTGTAACTTCGTACACCGTACCAAAGCTGCCCCTTCCTATCTTCTTCTCCTTGGGGAATGGCAGGACTGTGTTGTTTGGTAAACACCTATGGAGTGTACCGCGATAGAACGTAGGTGCTGTAAGCTCCCACTGCCGTTCGAAGAAGTCCTCTGCTTCTGCACTAGAAAGATGAACATCTTGGATCAGAGTCTCTTTCTTAAAAGGGAGCCTGGTATCTTGAAGTTGATCAACATCGATGAATTTAGAGAGCTCAGCTGTACAATCGATAAGGGCTAGAATGCCGAAGATCTTCCTTCCCCGATCGAGAACTCTCTGCACAATCTCGTCTCGCTGGTATGAAGGCGACGTAGCTAATGACCGGCGAATCACTTCCTCCGTTATCAGCTTGAAAAATGACGACTCGGGAATGTAGTAACGATGCGAAGCATTTTGGCGGCGTAGGTGTTTAATTTCGGATTTTAACTGGTTCATCTCGCTGTTTCGAAGGCGAGACTAAAATCGGTGCAGTTGGCATACAAGGGAAGAATATGAGACCCGGTCCCGGCTACTTGAAGGCAGGTTGGAGGAGTAGCAAAATTTCTGTCGGTCGCTGTCATTGATGCTGGAGTACAGGTGAGAAGGGTGCCTCCGTTTGCATCTCGAACTTGAGCTGCCATCGTGGCTTCCTCCTACTTTCCCAATTTCGACTCCCAAGGCGGCTTCGGGCATCACTGAGAACAACAATTGGCAAATGCAATATCCCACCGTAAAATGCGCCCGCAAGGTTGGCCCTCTGCACGGGCGTACAGCCAACCACCTCGGGGCACACCCACTACTGCAAGAAAAGATCACAGCCCACAGCCACGCCAGGTGTCGCCAGGCGACGGCCATCAGATTTGGTAGCCAGGACAGGGCACGCTGGCCTGTTGAAAGTTGGCGTTACACAGTCAGTGGCCAGCACACTGGACCAAAACAGCCTAGCATTAGGCACCAACGGGACGTTTTGTCTGGCACCAGCAGAGCCTCACTTCAAACAAATACACCATCGCGGACCTTGCGAGCGCGCCTCAAACGAAACGCCACCGCCAATACTCAATCATACAAATCCATAGGCAGCGGCATCTGCCCTCCCACAGTATTGTAAGCTTGTTAAGAATTTCATTGGCTATCTTGAAAAAGACGAGGCATCCAGCCGTCCACCTAAGGTATATCTTGAATGCTAATATACTCTAAAAGTAGCATAATGTCTCTCAACGCCACTTCTATCTTTGACAAGCCTCGCCTGTTTTCTTCTAGCATTTCTGATCAGGCTACTACGCCATGCAACTTCATAACGTTTCTCGCAGCAGCACAAAAGCTTGGGGTGTCTTTTTTGCCCATAACGTGGCAATCGAAAAGGCCGTCGCTGGGCGAAGGACGCACAAGCCAGGTCGGCCAAGCCCTGATGAACTTGCAGACGAGCTTCGCCTTTAAACGGGTTTCAGAAAAAGACAAGCTTGATAGGTCAGAGGAAGATATTTTGCGACGTTGTATCAACGAGATCACGATACTCTGGCACCCAGCCATCCGAAATCATCCCAATATCCTGGAGTTGCAGGGATTGTGCTGGGAAATCTGTTCCACAGCGCAGGTTAGCGCAGAGGCAACACCACCTCCGTCTCCAAATCACGAGACAGTGTGGCCAGTTCTTGTCTTTGAGAAGTCGCATTTAGAGGATCTATACCACTTTGCAAGACTGCCGATTGGGCAGGAGCTTGGCATCCGAGACCGCCTGAAGATCTGCCTGGATATTGGCAAGGCAATAGCACATATGCAATCCAATTGTGAGTACCCCAGAGAATGTCAAGAGATACAACTAACATTTGCCTTGATCAGATATCGTTCATGGGGATATCAAGCCACAAAACGTGCTCGTATTTCAAGACAGCACTGGTTCGCTCACCGCCCAGGTTGCCGACTTTGGTTTTTCCACTTGGTATGCACGGGACGACACTCGTATCATCATCCCTCGGTCCCCGCTATGGTATGCACCAGAATGCGACGAATACGCTGATTTTACCCCTGCGCAGGCAGTGAAGACGGATGTCTTCTCGTTCGGTCTGCTCTGTGCATGGTTCCTATTCGAAAGGTATCTCTCCGGCTCCTTACCGCTCCCGGAGGCAGCACAGTTGGAGAGACCCCCCTACAGTTATGAGGGGGAAGAGCGGGCATTAAAGCTTCTTGACGACCTAAAGAGAACAGACTCTCTGGCACGGCTCGCTAACCAACTGGTGCTGGCAGAGGAGGCGTTGGATGCCGACACGAGCCAGATGCTACAAAATTTCTTCAGCGGGTGTCTGGTCAGCGATCCGGCGCTACGAGATGTCGACATACAACACTCACTGAAGCATATGGATATATACGAGTACGAACCCTTGTGTGCCTGGTGAACCAGCTGACCATCAATTCAGGATGCAGCCTGTGACTCGAGTGCCCGTAGAGATACCATCCCTAAACGTTGATGACTTCAAGGTAAGAAAATAAGCAACATGTGTCGGTCTTGTCTGACTTGCATAGATTTTGGCCTCGATGTTTGACTTCTATAGCTCCGACTACCGGCTGCGATCCTATATCCGCAGACAGCTAGAGAGAATAGTCGCCAACGATTTGACAAACGCCCTTTCTATTCAACTAGCAATTTGCTACGAACTTGGATTTGGATGTCCTGACAACCATGGCCAACCCAAGTCCTTCAGAGATGAAGAACTCCGCGTGCATATTGCAGCAGCCCTAGAGTTAGAGAAGAAACGAAGAAGTGGGAAGGTATACAAAAATCTGGTCCTTCGTGGTCACCATGCACCAATTGAACTTGCCCATTACTATGGCGAGAACAGAGTCTTGGAGCAAGCAGAGAGAACCACGAGAAAGGATATCGAATGCACAACGCATGCTCTAGGGGTCAGAGACCCGGTTGTGCTGCACCTCAAGTATACGCTACATTCAATTATGGACTATCAAGGCCGATGGAATGAGTCCGAGAAGCTTATGATTGAAGTCCTCGAGATTTCTCAAAAGACACTAGGCCGAAAGCATCCTTATACCCTTATGAGTATGGGCGATCTAGCATCTACCTACTCTAAGAGCGGCCAGTGGGACGAAGCTGAGAAGCTTAAGGTTGATAGCCTAACTATTTATCAGAAGATACTAGGCCGAGAGCATCCTAATACTATTATAAATATGGGTAATCTAGTATGCACTTACTCTAAGCGTGGCTAGTAGGACGAAGCTGAGAAGCTTTAGGTTAATATCCTAAATATTAGTTAAAGGACGCTAGGCCGAGAGCATCCTAATACTATTATGGCTATAGGCAATCTAGCATTCACCTACTTTAAGCGCGGCTAGTAGGAAGAAGCTGAGAAGCTTAAGGTTGATGTCCTAAATATTAGGTAAAGGACGCTAGGCCGAGAGCATCCTTCTACCCTTACGGCTATAGGCAATCTAGTATTCGCCTACTCTAAGCGCGGCCAGTAGGAAGAAGCTAAGAAGCTTCAGGTTAATATCCTAAATATTAGTTAAAGGACGCTAGGCCAAGAGCATTCTAATACCATTACGGCTATAGGCAATCTAGTATTCACTTACTCTAAGCGCGGCTAGTAGGAAGAAGCTGAGAAGCTTTAGGTTAATATCCTAAATATTAGGTAAAGGATGCTAGGCTAAGAGCATCCTGATACCCTTACGAGTATAGGCAATCTAGCATTTACCTACTTTATACGCGGCTAGTGGGATAAAGCTGAGAAGCTTCAGGTTAATATCCTAAATATTAGTTAAAGGACGCTAGGCCAAGAGCATCCTAATACTATTACGGCTATGGGCAATCTAGTATTCACCTACTTTAAGCGCGGCTAGTAGGAAGAAGCTGAGAAGCTTTAAGTTAATATCCTAAATATTAGGCAAAGGACGCTAGGCCAAGAGCATCCTAATACTATTATGGCTATAAGCAATCTAGTATTTACCTACTCTAAGCGTGGCTAGTAGGAAGAAGCTAAGAAGCTTTAGGTTAACGTCCTAAATATTAGTTAAAGGATACTAGGCCGAGAGCATTCTTCTACTATTACGGCTATAGCTAATCTAGAATTTACCTACTTTAAGCGCGGCTAGTGGGAAGAAGCTGAGAAGCTTTAGGTTAATATCCTAAATATTAGGCAAAGAATGCTAGGCTGAGAGCATCCTAATACCCTTACGGCTATAGGCAATCTAGCATTTACTTATTCTAAGCGCGGCCAGTAGGAAGAAGCTAAGAAACTTAAGCTTAATATCCAAAATATTAGTCAGAGAACGCTAGGCTAAGAGCATCCTAATACCCTTATAAGTATGGCTAATCTAGTATTTACCTACTTTAAGCGCGGCTAGTAGGAAGAAGCTGAGAAGCTTAAGGTTGATGTCTTAGAGATTAAACAGAGGACACTAGGCCAAGAGTATCCTGATACTATTACGGCTATAGCTAATCTAGCATTTACTTACTTTAAGCGCGGCTAGTAGGAAGAAGCTGAGAAGCTTGAGGTTGATGTCTTAGAGATTAGACAGAGGACACTAGGCCGAGAGCATCCTGATACTCTTGCGAGTATGGCCAATCTAACATTAATATCTGTACCCACCAAGTAGCGGACGAGCGGACGCAGCGGTGCGTGGCCCGCTTTTACTTGATGAAATTCGACTTGCAACAAGTTTGGCTTTCAGCGCACACCACCCACCAACCACGAATGATGATAGACTAAAAATTATACTAGAAGATAGCCAATATTGGAATTAATCTATTTATTACTACATATTAAATGTAACTCCCCGTGCATCTATTTTATTCTAGTTTAAAGACACATTTTGACGGCCACAACGGCCTGTTCCGCACACCGGCTGACTAACCATTCGAGACCCCTGTCGCTGGCGTTTTTAGCTCCCGTGCAATGAAGTCCAATGACATGTCGTGAAGCTGGCTACGCAACCCCTATCCAAATAAGCGAGCCAGTACAGTGTAAGCAACCCCGGTTGTACCCACTGGCGTCCGATGCCTCCCTGGCAGAACTGTCTCTGTCGTCTACCCTATGTGGTTCGTAAGAATAATAAGTATGCAGCGTTTCTCTTCATCTTATGAGACTAACAGCGTAGCCATGACAGGCAGATTTCGACATTTCAGAATATTTGGTTGCACTGACCAACTTCATAAAATATGGCCCTGATTTGGTAGTCTGTAGTATCTGTAGTGTGCATTCAAGTTCAGCCCGACGAGGATCCGCAGTTACTCCAGTCTATCCAGCACGGCCCCAATTATAGCCTTCCCTAAGCCAGAATGAGTGCCAAGAAGATCCTGAAATTGCTCTTCTTTCCACAATCTTTCCACCTCGCAGGCAGCAAAGAGAACAACGAGCTCCTTCAGGTCGTCGGGAACTAGCGTTTCGTAAGAGTATTGAGCCAGGCCAATAACATCTGCCAGAGTTTTAGCGTGTAGATTTAGGTCGATTAAAGATTGATGAAGCTTATTGTACGATAGTGTCATTAGCTGGGTGATACCATAGCACTCGGCAAAGACGTAGACCTTTGCGTGACACAGCAAATGCCCCGCCTCAGAGCCGGCTTTAGTTTTCCACGCTGGACGATTCCCATCCAAGTTGAGGCTGGTCCTCCGCAGAGCGATGCGCCTTTTCCACAAAAGCTCCTGTTTCGATGGTGGCTTTGGACTCTTTTTATTTTTCATAGCTGTTTTGGTGGTGACCGGTCCCCAGAAATCATCCTTCACAGGCTCAGCAACAGCGTCGGCTGGGGCCGTATCGTATCCAACAGGCCCACCCCAGCCATGGTCAACGGGCCGTCCAATTCTGGTTTAGTTGTACTTGTAGGAATGTTCACCTTGTCTACGTCAACTGTTTTCTCTTCAATATCGACCTCTGGTGCCGCCCTTGGCTCGTTGTGGACATCATAGTCACCCGTATAGGAATACTGCCAGAAGCACACGAATGTGTCCTCGTCGATGGACTCCCAATTCGCCTTGCCCTCCGTTCCCTCTTGCATTGGTCCATTCACCAACCTCTCGAGGGATGGAGACTGGGTGGCAACGATAGCTGAATGAATTGTAAATTCACGGCCGTGAGGGCCAACGATAAACGTAAAGGGCTTGGAGGCGGCAACTCTAGCTCATCGTTAGCTGGGCGGGAAAGAAATGGAATGTCCTACTACCGGGTGGAATTCCCTACGCTGAATTCATCGCTGCGACCGTTGTTGGGTGCGATATCAATGCGCCGATGCAGGGATTGAACCAAATTCAAGTTGGTTTTTGTGTATGTTTCTGAAAGATGTTTTCTTTTCCTTCCTGTCCTCTCTTTCATTCTTTTTTTTTTTTTTTTCCCCTTCTTTGGAAAGATTTCGCCTGCTCAGCAGGCTTCTTGACCTGTTGCTCTGAACAGGTCTCGAGAGGCCACCTGCTGCTGCCTGTGCGGGGTCAATTCGATGCAGTGCCGTGTGCCACTCAACAGGTCCTTACAACACCTCGGATGAAATCAGATTGGACTTGCCGATGGAGCTTGCCTGCATGACGAGTTTGAGAAAAGTGACAAGAACACCGCATGCTTGAATGAAATGCTTTGCAGGGCCAACTTCACGCCGTCAATTTAGCAAGTTCGCACAACGCTGGTGCCTCAAAGTGTAATGGAAACCGAAATCCCGTGAGAGGCTATATAGGTAGATTTTGTCGCATCCGCAGATTTGACGAAGAGGATGTGAGCTACCTTCCGACACGCGATTGAATCATGGTTGTGCGTTTGGCTGCCCAAGCTGATCTGGGAGCAACGCGATCTGCCAGCCACCTGACTCAGTAGGCACAAGCTACGATCTGCGATCCAAAACCGACTTAGTTTCCTTTGCATGCCCTCATTTTACTGTTCCGCTACAACCTGTAAAAGCAGTCCCTCGTGCAAGGTCATTCTTCAACACACTGCTTCTGTCATTCACCTCCGAGCTTCCCATCAGCATATATATGCATTCTCTTCAACTAGTATATCATGTCTTCCGGTCTTAACATTCCGGTACCCCACTCTGTTCGACAGCTTCTTCAGGAGCCTCCAGTGTGCATGCCAAGAGATAAAGATATATAACTAGGTGTTACGCCTTATCAGGGAGTTTGGGCTCAAATTCCCCCGCTCGGAGGATGAAATAACCCGAGTATCTAGTCTTGCTTTGAAGACTATCGGACTTTGTAATTATCTCAGAGCAACCATACTACACGGACGTCTATGCCGTCAGCTTCGACCAATTCGTTCATGACGGTGAACACCTCAAGCAGATCAGTGAGCTCATTGAAGGTCAGGGCATTCGTCAGGTGTACTGTAAAGAAATTCGACTAAAAAGAAGAATCGATGGTCCATTTTTACTTGAAATCTGAGGAAGCCTGTACTTGTGGGATCGCTGCCCAGATGGTCGCTGGCAGGATCGGGTTCAGCGTCTAGGGTAGCCCAATATGAAGCTTTGGTTGTTACTGTCTGCCGTACCGTTACGCCAAGGGCAAAAAAGGGTAGTAAGACCAGTAACCGCAATTCTAATAAATTTACGGCTACTATCAACTACTAAAGAGTTATCTGTGCTGGACCGGAACATTGGTTGTGGCGGCTCGGATTGCAAATGATGCACGAGTTCAAGAGTTAATTTTGGCAAACAAATACCAAGTGGGATCGCTCGTTTCCTCCAGCGATTTTACATGCGGTTGGGGACCATTATTGTTTTCTTACCGGTCCCATCGTTCGGGCTGTTGGCCCGTCTGTACCATGCGCAGCCGCGTGGCGGCTCTATGCAGCCAGCCCACCCAACCTGCAGCCGACGAGCTGGGATCTTAACAGGTTTGGTCACGTATGTATTGTGGCTGGACTGAGTTGAATAGTGTCCGCGCGCTGTTCTTTCAAGTTTTTGATCTTTCATACTCGTTTCTGGTACACTTGCAAGGGATTAGGAAGTCTGGCTGAACTGTACTCAATCATCAGTTTGTTTACTTCCACACGGAACTCATCACTGGCAATTTCGGTTCGCCGCCAATCATGAGCGTCATCACCCGCCATCGAGGCAAACTAAGCCATGAACAAATGTCATGCCTGGAATCCAGGAATACGAACACTGTTTAATTCTACCGTAGGGACTCATATTCTCAAGTTGAGTAGATGCCGGATAGTTATTCCTGTTCAACGCAAAATTCACTGTCAGATTATCGGAACTAGTTATACGCCGCACAACTAACCCAACATGCCTTATCCTGCTGGTTCTGTCGATGAGAGGCGGAAGCGTAAAGCCGAGGAGGCTAAAGCGCGTCGTGAGAGACACTTGCGAGCAGTGATGGCTCAACAAGAGGAGGAATGTGAGGGAAACCCTTTCGTGAGTGTTGTCAAAAACCAACGACCCCCGGATTAAGTCAAAACCGCTGCTAGCCAAGCGCACCTTGACGACTCTCCGGCCATGCAACAAGATGCTCCTATCCCTGCCTTGGGATGGTCACGACTCAACACGGACTTCACTTTCAGACCACGACCGCAGAATAAGGACCGCAATATGTCCAACGAAGCAAGAGCCCATCAAGAGGACGTCCAGACGGTAGAGTCGAACACGTGGAAGCAGCCAGACCAGAAGCTGCGCCGGCGATATCTGGCGGCGACCGGGTTTATCGCCAAGCCAACAGCCAGAAGCAGCTTCAGGATGTCTTGAAGCGCGCAGCCGGCGTTGAGGCAGCCCGGGTCCAAGTTCGCCGACAACGTGAGCTTGACCATCTCGTTCGAGCCTCAACAAGCCATGCAAGGACCAACCATGTCAAGGACAACTCTCACGAATCGTGTCTTCAACAGCAAGATTCGGGCCAAAAGAAGATTTTGGCTGCCGGGTCAGCCGCATCGCGGGCCGGAGACGACACTGCAAGGTGGATAGGGTCGCAAGTCAAGCCGCTGCAGGAGATACAGCCGAGCGACGGACTTGTAAGAGATGCAATTGCTGTCGCAGCCAGCCACCCAAGACCTGCAGCAGCTGTGACCATATCATCTACGTCCACCAGAGAAACCACAACTGCTACACAACTTTCAGAGTCGTCCCCAGCACAGTCACCACCGCGAGCCCCCAAAACGACCGACACGTACCGTCCCTCGGTTCCTCGAAACGAAGAACGGGCAAGTAGGCTCGCAAGAGATGCCGGCTACATCAGCGAAACCCCGTCGCCCGGCCCTCCACTCCAGGCACGCTCGCGGGCCCCGGGCTCGATGGAGGAGGAGAGTCTGGCTGCCTCACCGTGGGGATTGCCACAGCGCCGGCACATCTCGCGGGCTGATGGGTCCGATGAGCCAAGAACACCACCCCGTAGCCAAGCCGGAGACCGAGCCCGAGAGTAATCCATACCGGGGATTGAGGCTTTAAACCTTGGCGATCGATCATCCTTGGCTTCTACGGCATCGGAGAAAAGTGTTCGAGACCGGTCACCGATACCTGCCGGCGAGGGTGATCCAGACTATCTACCTTCTTCGCCGGCCTCACTGCAAGGCGAAGATGAGGAAGAAGAGCCTGAGGCGCCTGCCATTCCTACCTTTGGACCAGACTCACAACCTGCAACACCGACCTCAAGCCGGAACACCAGTGGCGTGTTTTTGCCCTTCGAAGCGGCCGCTTCTCACATGTCATTGTTGAGCTCTCCAGGCGGGTTGGACACATCGCGTCGGCCGCCGTCAGATGGCAACAGCACCCCAACCGCTGGTAGACCACGACCGGGGACACGCCTACGATTTCTTGACCGCTGTCTCCACGCCATATTCGACCAAGAAACGTGGGGCGGTGCCGACTTTCTTGCCAGGCAGGGCAAGTGTATCGAGAAGTCATCGGGACCTTTTTCGATGCGGGGTGTAAATGTATGTTTTGCAACTGTCATGACTGGGCGGTTTTCGTCCTTGCTTGTTCTGAATTTTAATACAACTGCCTATATTATTATAACTAGTTATGGATACTGACGTATTTACGGTTCTGGTATGTAGGTCCTCATGCACGCGAGCAATCCGAGCCGGCACAGAGTCACTCCATGCGAGAAACAGTCACACATCCCCAACGCTTATTTCCTCCCTTGTCTGAAATCTTTGGACCGAGCGGCTCATACGATCCTACGTCGTACTTTCACCTTTGGCAGAGAATTTTGTCGGACCAGCCGGCGCTACCGCTGTCTTTGAGAAAGTCCGAGGCATTTCTCGCACGGTTTCCGATCACTATACGCGGACTCTTCGACATTGACAGCGCATGGTTTGCCCCTTTGAGTCTCGCTGTGATCCGAGCCCCGAATGACTTCCGCCTTACATTTCTTCCTCGGTTCAGTCTGCATATATCTACCGACCAGGTAGTGCAGCCGCACAGACTGAGCCTGGAAAGGACACGCCACGTCCTCGGGTCTTTCCAGACTGGTCCTCTTCGCTTCTCTGCGTTCGTGTTGTTCCCCAGCTCAGCCGACAGCCCTCGCTCCAAGATGTCGGCTTCGTCCAATACGCTGTCCCACGAGCGCTTACAAGAGTTTTATGACGAGATCATCTTCCCGGCCATCCGCGAAGCCATCAAAGACCCTTTCCACCAGGAAATTCCGCAGTCATTCTACATGGTCTACGCAATGTCCCGTTCGTCCCAGGAGAAACCAGCCACGGGTCAACGGAGTGCCGATGATGACAGCCGTTCCTCGTACCAGCTGTCCTGTACCATCCCCGCCAAGGATCTTGCTCGATTCTGGTCCCTGGTCATCGACAAAGAAAACCTCCTCCGAATCCCGACCAAGCGAGGAGAGAACGTTGCGTATTTCAAGAATCCACGCCTGCTCTTCCAAGCACACGACCTGAAAAACACGTTTGCACGACCGAGGCTCTATGAGACCTTTTCTTCTTTTGGTGACACAGTTCTGGCCGGCCTTGATCCCGATCAACTGGACATGCGTTCCTGCTGGATCGACATTGGGGCACGATATTACGCCGACGGTCCGGGGGTGCGACAGCGTGGAGGCACCGAGCCCATTACGCTTTTGTTGAAGAGCCAGTGCAACCGCCATCTCCATGAGAGCTTGGTCAAATCGCCCCCGGGTCGCCGTTGTCTGCGACCCACTTTCGGTCATTTCTACTACGCGACATCGGAAACGTAATGTTCAAAACCATCCGCAGCCGTACGGTGGATGCTGGGCATCCAGATTCTCGACAGCCCGGTATCATCCGGGCCAAGGCATACAACAGCAACAAAAGGATCTTTGGGTTGCCCATAGATAGGAACTACAGCCTATACCATCTCTGCTGTTGGCCGCCCTCAACCAGGACATGATCCAGGATCTCGATTCGGTGAGCAAGAGGTCAGGTAAGCATGATCGCGTGTTTACAACCCGGCATAGCCGGGAATCCACCCTTCACGCGTGGGAGGCGAACAAACGGCATGTCAATGCCATTTCAGGCCCCGACACCGTGATGAATTACGGAGTCCGGAAAGAGCTCACGTTCTGCCTAAGTGCCATTTTGAAGGAGTGGAGTGACAGCAGTTTTGACACAGGCCGGAATACCCACACCAGTCCGTTCTCGCGGGTCTTGCCGCTCGGACCCGACTCCGATGTGCATTGCCCTTTTTGGATGCTGCCGACAAGGGACCTCAACGACTTGATCTTCACGCAGGCGGCACGCCTTGTGCTCCCGCTAGGTCATCTTTTCCAGTAAGCTTCGTTGTCTGGTTCCGACCAAGCGATACTGTAAGACTCCAATTTCAGTCTGTTTTTCTACACAAGTTTACAGTGGCTGTGAGTGGATATACCTAATAGTTAACCATGTGATAGGCGAGAACATTTTAATTCTCTCTCAAAAGAATCCTGCGCCATTATTAAGGAATTCATGTCTGACACAGACCCTACAATGGTGCGTATGTTGTAAATGATTGAAAGAGGGAACGGGGATTTACAGAAAAGTAGACTTATGCGAAGCCGCTACAAATCCTACAAGCCCGCTTTCCTTGCCTTCCTTTGCCAACTGGGTGTACCAAAGAGGCAGTCTTAATGCGTCGTGCGGCCGGGCAGGCAGTCATTTGTGAGGCTTTGATGGCACACATTTTTCGCCCTTTCTACATCCTAGATGACTTCGAAAAGTCCGCATTTCAAATGCTTGAATTCTTTTCCGAAGACAAGGAGCAACAACAAATATACCGCTTTCAGGTCACCAGACTAACAAGGGACGAGGACACGGAGCCCAGTGTGGAGGCAGTGATGAGTGCTAGCGCCGCTATCTTTATGGCGCTTGACCGGCTGCTTCCTCATGCAGGGTCGGAGGAGTTTCATCGCAAAATAGAACGGTTTTTGCAGCGTGCAGCTCAGACGTGGGTTGCTGAAGCCCAGCAAGCCAGTGATCTTTTTGAGGTGACAAAACCCGGCACCGAAAATGAGCCGCCAGAAACATACCAGGAATATGGAACAAGGAATATAGGTAACGCTGGTGTAACAAGTCATAATGTAGCAGCCATACTATTCCCTCAAATCACTGCTCGGGGGCAAACGCTGCACGTTGGACAAGTTGTCTGGTCTGATTCACCAGCCGTTATGATTGCTAAAGATCAAATCCCAAGTACAACATTGGGCCGCACTGGTACGATGCGAAAAAATAGTCGGCGAAATTCCGTAGCGGGACGCCCAGCTGCCTAACGTTTATACCGACAGGTGCCGTGTTGTATGTTAAGGGGTTGACAAATTGGGCCAAGCGAAGGCAGTTGAATGTATCAAACGGTTGCTTGATTGTTATGTAGTTTATTGTCAAATTGAAATGCAATCCCCGGTTTCACAGCACCCTTTATCATTAAATCGGAGGCGGCTTTAGCGCGGTCCAGTTGCCATGCTGCTCAAGCCTCTGCACCAGTGTGGTAAATAATATGACAATAAAACAATATACGGCAATACATACCATATAATACGCATTTTCTGATATTGTGACAATACAATATGCCGTTTGCCATATTGTGACAATACAATATCAGGCGATTCATATTGGCAATATATTGCTTATATTGTTTGGTGAAATGTAGGGTAAAGATCACTTGTTTGCTGACAGTGGCATCGGCGAAAACACCAGACAATCAACCATTGTATCGGGTAGGTGTCGGTGATCTGCACTCAGCTGATGCAATCTTAATAACGCCACCAAATGAAGGTGTCACCACGAACCCCCACCACGAACCCGAGGTTGGGATGTGCTTAGCGGGCCAGTCCTTTGAACGCTTTCAGTTCTGCCTTTCTTCAATGCGGTCAATTTGCTGTTGCCAAGCACGCTTCTGGCAAAAGTAAGCCCGTTGCTAGTCCCTTACCACAATGCCTCAACACCGCTTGCATTTTGTTCAAACATCGCAAACCAAGGGTTCTACAGCATCGGACGACTCTTTGGCGCTGCAATTACTGTGAGAAGATATATTCTTGTTCTGGTGTAATTGCAGCTCCAGGTAAGCACCTAACGAACCCTCCTCCTGACGGCCACGGTCTCCCAAAAGGCGCTCCACGAACAGCCAAACTTAACGGATTACAGATCGTAGAAATCGGATGGCGAGTGATGTAATTGGAGCATTAGAGTGTTAGAAGCCGTGGTTTGGGATACGAGACCTTCAAAGCCCAATATTTTTTCCGGCTGCAGTTAAATAATAAGGGTCACGTGCAATATATGTGATGTATTGCCATATTGCCAATATATTGGGTTCTTGGCAATACAATACAATATGGACCAATGCCATATTGCGTAATACAATATGCACCACTTGACAATACAATAATATCGCGAGGGGGTCCATATTGCCAATATACGTATTGTTTATATTATTTACTACACTGCTCTGCACTATGTCACCTGGAATAACAACGGAGTTGTCGTCTGAGGTCACCTTGCCACCAGAACCATGCCCGCATTGTGTCTTGCATGGACGGCTATCACAGGCGTCCTCTGCCTTCGTCTTTCGACTTGCCACCAACCGGACTACGGAGGTGGCGGGCTGCGAAAATGTCTGGTACGCTAGGCGAATTTTACCACACGATGGCTGAGGATATCGATAGCGCCATGCGGAAAGAGGCCTTTTTAAGCTGTGCAATACGCTGGTGTCTTCTATTAGACGACAAGGCGGCATATCCGGTCTTTGGGCCCAATGGTGAAGGGTCTTTGGAAGCTGAGGATGAGGTGCTGATACAGACAGAGCGTCGGCTAATGGGTCCAAAAGGTGCCGCCTTGCTTATAATGGCTGATGGGCATTGTCTTTCAAATGGACGAAGCCATAACGAAGTTTGTCAATTCTGCGCTACACCAGGTTGGAGTGCCAAAACATGGGAAGAAACGTTTCGTGGCTGTGGCGAATATGCATATCATCATTGGCAGGACGTTATCACCATCAGACTAGATGAACGGCTTGTGTACAGCTTAGTGTCATACATGGACCGATTATGTAGGCCGAGTGGAAGCTACTACAATTTGATGCAAAAGCTTACCTGTTTAGTTGGAGGCCAGGAAGTACGTTCCCCTTTGACCCTTCAAACGATGGATAGCCATGTGAAGCCCTTACTCCGCCTCATGATGGCGGCATTCTGCGACAGAAGATCGCGCCTGATCCCAAACGTTCCTTATAGCACCAGTCCGCACCGACAACTTTGCCAAGACCAACTCGCAAATTTGCGTCCATGGAGTCAAATGACTGGATTGCAAGTTCAAAACCGTACCACGACGTTGAATGCACCCCAAAATGTGCTTCGGCGTTATGCTAAAACATGGCGTAAAGCTCTACGTCGATCAAGGAGGGTTTATCGTTGGAACTTGACCTCAACAGTGAGAGGAGGACTAGATATCGTAGTTACCGATCTCAGTTCCGCCTACCATACTTATTTTACTGATGGTATGTGCGGTATAAACCTTTTCATCTAGCAAATTCCGTCCGAGCAAAAGATAACTTTGAAAGCAGGTTAAGGTCTAGACAGTTCAATTTAAGGACTCATCTACTATCATTGTAGCCCACAACTAGCTGAAGCTTTGATAGTGTGATAAATTGAAGTAGGCTAGCTTCAATTTTAAGGCACTCCAAACCGTGGGCAGAGAAAGATGGGCCCCCTCCGTGTGAACGCCGTCGAGCTGTTCGTACTCAGCAAGTACTATGTTCTGGTTGGGTATAAACGAGGTATGAAGGCCTAATATCAGGCAAACTGTGAGATTCTAGGACTCAGCCGCTCCGTGCTTTGCCATTTTATTTACGTTTGCTATGGAACAAATCCTTTGAGTACATGCAACCTCTTTTCCTCTTTAACGGTAGTGGCTTCCGTTTGAACACCATTGCTTTTGCCGCATCCTCACTAATAGCCGCCCCAATACGATAGTCGGAGCCCTCCCAAATTCCGAACCCTCTGTATGTCAGTTCGATAGGGATATCGCCCCCACCAGCACGTATGACGATTGCCGTATTTTTGTGGTTAGGTTCAGCATAGGAGCCTCCATTTCTGTATTGCTTACAGCGATGATTCCATAGATAGGTTCTTCCATCGACTAATAGTCCTGTTGCGACAAAGTTGGCGGCAGTTCTTGGGTAAGGAAAATCGCTGGTCGAGGCCACGCCGCGGTATTGGTTCTCATAACAACTCCTGTAATGGTAGTCTGTGTCGTCACAGTTGTCATCGTACCAGGATCCAAATTTCTCCTGGTCATCATTACTCGGTTAGGTCGACGACGCTGATTCCTCTCTCGATAACTCCGCCGCTCGCTGAGTGTCTTGCTGGTTCCGGATCCAATACATCCAACGAACACTCCATTTCGTCCCCTGTTAAGTCAATAACCTCGATACTCTTTGTGGCTTGTTTATTGGGCGTTAATGGACTGCAAGAGCTGGGGGTTTGCAATTCTGGGTCCGTGAAATCCGACGAGTCTCGAACATCGAGTGTGGAATAAGGGGCTGAACCACAACACGCAGAGTCCACAGAGTCTGGGATATCGCATAGAGCATCCTCAATCATCTCGCTGCCAAAATGCTCACGGTCTATGGTATCGGAAGGGCCTTCGCAGAGTTGAGCCGCCGGGACGCGCTTAAATTAGATAGCCACACATTTCGTCCGTGCAAGCCAGGAGCGGACATGACTGTCTAACTAATGCTTTAACAGGATACAGATGCACAAGCCTAGCATTGCCTTGGCCCGATAATTATCTCGATACCAGGCTACAAGCGACAGTTGTCTGACCTTGTCCCCTTTCTCCAACGGTCTGTACCTCTACCCCAATCTGATTAGAAAAACCACACATGGCTTCAATGACATGACGAACAAACCAAGTAAACCAATTCGGACATAATGAAATGAAAATCACCAACATTCTTGGTTGTAGTATGGATAGAAATCGGGAGGTGTCAATTCTTTGACAGCACAACCCTCATGACACTGTTCCATGAATCGAAATAGCATGCCTTTGTAGATGCATCTTATGTAAGAGAGTCATATCACAGACCTGGCACACCGACTGGTCGTTGTCTCGCAATTGCGATAGGTGTCTTCGGCGGAAGTGCTTGCTCAAATCTCCTGGAGTATAAAATTCCTGGATCTTATCTTCCACACGAGGATCGTCGAGTGGCAGCCGTAGTGCAGCGCCAATGCATAGAAAGCACCTCCTGGGTCTCTGCTCCGGCTTGTCAATAAAAACGGACATAGTCGCGAGGAATAACGGATTATCTTCCGACGACTCATGAAGGCTCTCACGCGAGACCGCCGTTGTAGACGGAATATTAGTCCGGCGTACAGTTGGCCCTTCCTCTACGTTGCAATATGCAACTATGGCTTCAATCGCGTCATCCCTTCGTCGATATTGACCATCAAGAGTATCATCGACCGGAGCTGTAAGTGCCTCAACTAGCAACTTTTGAGCCGGCCGCCGAGGACGGACTGCATGATCCACCAATGGTTTTGCAAATCCAATTCCTTGTAGTTGACGTTCAATATCGTCCACAGCCTGTTCGTCTGTCCAGTCGTCCCGAATTTTCTGTTTGAGTTCTCGTTTTAGCTTCTGCTTTAACGATCGCAACTCGCGGTGTGTCTTTTTGTGCTGTTCAGAACCCGGGCGTAATTTCCGCATCTGGGTTGTAAGCCGTCGAACACGAGGATCTGATGCGACAGACGCCGTTTGTTCAGCAGTGAGACCTGTAGGTCGCCGTTTGCTCATTGAGTGGCCAATGCTGCAAGCCTGGTCAATAAGTGCGTGCTGTGGCTTTTGCCGACGGATAACGGCCCATGGGTCGGCACGGACAATACGGCCGAGGTAGTGTTTCTGGAAAGGGGTGGAGTTGGCGTGGTCAAGGGATAAGTTTCGAAGCGCTTCACTCATGTCGGCTGTTACATCAAATGTTAAAGATGTCCTTTCAAGATAAATGGACTTCACTTACGGCTTTGGTCAAACTCATTGGCAGCATTATAGCGGAGGCTGTATGGTATTGTTTCGTATTGAAGTCCCATTATCTCGCCCACTCTTTTGATCCAGCTCGCGATCATGCCATGGGTGATGGTCTTTGTCGCTGACATTTCATACCCAGTCAAGGTCTTGACCGCGCGACGAAATATGCACACCTCTTTGAGATCACTTCTTAGAGGTAGAGGCAGCTCCCGCTCGCCCGGATGTATGTCCAGCCCATCTAGTTGCCTAGGAGAGGTAAGATGGGATGCGCGAAATGCCCCGTGCCGGAATAGAATACCTAGCAGAAAGGCATGTGGACTAAGGAGCAGGGAAGGGTCAAACATCATCTCTGGGATCGTAAATGTTTTGCTGGTAGCGTATTAGCAGGGGTAATTCAAGCAATCAATACAGGGACAACAGGAATACTGCACTAACGCATCCTTAGTACCAAGATATGACTTCGTGAACTCCAATGTGAATCGAATTAAGATCTTGTGCGGTCCACCTTCCGGGTCTCTCGCTAGGGCGACTCGGATATCTCCGAAGCGAAGCCGCAGGATGGACGTCGGGCGAGAGCCTGCGGGCGCAAGCAAAAGGAGGAAGAGCACGGCCAAAATTCGGAGTTCCCCAAGGTCAAATGATTTCTTTGTGGTGCTCAGCGTGGTCTCAATTTGCTCCTTTAAATCGTTGATAGTCATGCAGCGATTCGCTCTCTTCTGGTCGCTTAGCCCATGCGTTCTTGCAAGCTCTCGGAGGACCTAAGGAAAAGTTACAACCTATATGTTCATCTATATTAAGTATGACTTACCTTATGCATATTGCGGTTCAATTTTGGATCGAGCTTCGTGCCGATGGCCCTCTCATATACGAGTCGGAAGACTTTCCAGGCTGTGCCCAGCGAGCTGCTCTTAGTAGTGCCTCTCAATCTTCTACCGTCCTTGCCCGCCTTTTGGTTCAATCGCCATTCAAAGAATTTATAGAGTATGCCTATGGAAATAGACTCGAGGCACACGTGCGGGTCACGCGATAGAACTTCATTGCAAAATCTACGGGTGGACCGTTAGAAAATAGAGCCCACGGGAGTTGAGTAAATAGCGTGACTTACTGTTGCCACTGCACCTCTATCGCGTCCAACAGTACAGTACTCCCGTGGCTGTAGTCTTCGCCACCGAATGAGCTTTCATTAAATTGTTCTATACCAAGCCGGTAATATTCAGGCGGATGTATGTTTCCACCAAAAAGTTGGATTTGATCTTCAACGTCCAGATTATCATTGTCCTGGACGTCAAGATCCGTTCCATCAGTTTCATCGCCAGACAGATCCACTTCGTCCACGTCGAAGCAGCTCTCGATCTCTGGCGAAAAAGAGGACTCGGAATCGTCCGCGTCGGGCGAGCGTCGATGGCGTGCCATGACGGGTCAAATCGAGTGAGGTTGCGATCTGGGCGAGGCGATGGGTGCGACTGGAGAGGCTTGAGCTTAATTTGGATGAGAGTGGCAGGGTTGTACGGAGAACAAAAAGATCGCCTTGCCGCCGCGGCCGCGAGGGCGGGCTTTTAAATGCAACTGTAGAGACCATTTCTAGGTTCTTAAAAAGGGCAGTGAGTTGACAAGAGCATGTTGCTCGGAGCTTGGTTCAAAGTTCTCATAAATTGGCCAGCTCACTTAGCCGCCTTGTCCGGATCCTGCCCAATGAGGAGTGAGTACCTTGTGGTACGTCGCGGAACACTAACTGATGTGGTCAACCAGTGGGCCAGACTCCATTGCTTAAAGCGGCGTTGGATCCTTGGCGAATGGCCCACCTCTTTCCGTGGCTAAAACCACCAAAATTGGTGGTGCTTTTGCCGTCTTTTTCTTAAAAGAAGTAAATTAAAAAAAAAAATATAAAGAACTTATTATTTATAATAATACTTTTAATTTTAAATAAATAAAGCTTAATATTATTAAAAAAAATAATAAAAAAAAAAGAAATATTATAATTATAAAAAACTAAAATATTTTATTAATAAGTATAAAAAACCTAAAAAAAAATAAAAGCTAATACTAAAAGGAAATAAAAAATAACTTAATACTATTAATTAATAAAAAGTTAAAAATATTACTAAAAAACTAAAGGTAAAGTATAAAAACCTTAATTAAACCTTTTATTATAATAATAATTATTATATTTATATAAGTAATAAATAAGAAAAAGAATAATTTCTAAAAAAACTAAGAAAATTAAAAAAAAAAACTATAAATTTTATAAAAAATAAGCTATAAATAGCTAAATAATTAATATAAAAAAACCTAAATAAATAAATAATAAAAAAAAGAACTTTTATAATAATAAAATAAAAAGAATTTTATAAATTAAAATTATTAAAATATTTAAATAAAAACTTATATTAAAAAATTCTTAATTAAATATAATAATAAGTAAAAATAAAAAAAATTTAAAAAAAATAATAATATAAAAAAAAGTAAAATATATAAATTTTTATTATTTTTAATAAACTAAAAAATAAAATAAAAAAAATAAATATTAATAATAATTATATAATTTTAAATACTTTAAAAGTATTTAAAAATAAATAAAATAAAGGAAAAATACTTATAAAGCTAATAATTATATAAAAATAAATTATATAATAATATTTTCTTATATTAATAAGAAAATATTTTATAATTTTTATTTTAATAAGAAAATATTTTATAATTTTTATTTTAATAATAAATATTATTATAATAATAAAAAATTAAATATTATAATTTTTAAAAGAAAAAAAAGAAAATAATTTTAAATTTTTATTAAAATATATAAAATATATATATTTAATATAAGTATTATATATATTTATAATATATTAAATATACTTTTAAATTAAAATATAATTAAATATATTTTTAATTAAAATAAAAAAATATTTAATTAAAGTATTATACTTTAAATAAAAACTTTTAAAATAAAAAATAAAAATAATTAATAATAATTAAATAATAATTTTAAAACTTAATTTAAATATAT